>JAYMTA010001594.1:0-19381 GCA_036897625.1 Pelargonium cotyledonis
CCTTGGCTGGTTTCGCGTCGTCGTGGTTCACGTCGCCGAGAGAGAGTACGGTAGTCATCGCCGTGGTTCGAGTCGTCGTGGTTCGTCGTCGCCGTGGTTAGACGTTGTAGCGGTTCAATGAGGTAGTCACGAGTGGTCATCTAGTCTAGCGATGCATCAGTCCTCTTTAGAAATCTTAGCCGCCTTTTTCAGTTCTTCGTTCAAAACGTTTTGTTGAGCTACCGTCGATCAAATTTTTCTTACTTGCATTTCTTATTGAATAAACACATATTCATCTTTATTAGGTTTCTTTCAGTTGATTCATCACCACTACTGGCCCCCCATATTCGATATTCTTTCAGACGTCGTGTTATCATCTTCGCATTCACTATAAACTTGTGTGATAATATATATGTTTGCTTCGAGTAAATGGACTCTTTCCAAGTTTTTTTTTTTTTTTTTTTTTTTTTTTTTTTTTTTTTTGTGTTTTGAATCATATTTTAGTAATTTTGTTAGTCTTAAGTTTTTTTTTTTGAAAGTTTGTTTGCTATTATTGAAAATACTTCCCTTGTTGTAAGTTTTTTCATTAGAAATATGCGTATTCTGCTTGGGAGAACTGTTGCACGTTATATGGTTTTGAAGAGAGCAAGAGCGGAGTTACTTTTTTCATTATTGCGGTCAATAAATATTTCAACCATTTATATGACAGTTGGTCATTTGTATGAACATTCAACATCTACAAATCAAGTTACTATGATATTTAGTTCTATGTCAGATCTGTTCGTAATCGAGATTGTAAGTCTTTATATTTTTTACTGAAATTAATATTTTCTTTAAAAAACATGAAAGAGATTTATCTCAATATTCTGCTAAAGCTTTGCGGGTTAAAGGCATGTACGGAGCGACATGGTTGGTTGAGGGGTTGTTGCCCCCACTGAAAATTTTGATAGTTGTAATTATGTCATTTTGTTTCATGGATTTTATGATTTTGTCTCTAGTATTTAGTTAAATTTATATATTTTTATGATTTTGTCTCTAATATTTAGTTAAATTTATATTTTTTTTCCCTCACTAAAATTTTAAACTCCATCCACAATTAAAAAAGTATTATATTTTGCTTATAGTAAAATCAATAATTTTAAATAAAAACTCATATTTGTACAATTATTGATCTATTTTCTACTTATCTGCAACCAAAATTTAACTATTTCACATTATTGATTATAGGATGGTCTATAAACTATCAAGTTCATGCCATTTTGATTATTGAACTATCAAATGTGTCATTTTAATGTAAAAGATATGCGAAAAAGCCGCTATATTTCAAAAGTTTCCAAAAATTAAGCCCCGTCTTATAGTGCAAAAATTTTGCCCCCACTGAGAAAACTTTCTGGATCCATCTCTAGCTCACGACATTGACTCCGTTTACCCAGTTCCCAACATGAAGCTTAGTCGTTGCTCTTTATTTAGTCTCTTTATTACTTATCTATATTGTGCAACAACAATCATAATTTAAATAAGTGACTTAAGACAAATACTCTTATTGAGTTCTCATATTCGAGTCTCAATGTTACACTTACTTATAAATGAAAAATATAAAAAAATCTGAATCATGCAACTTTGTTTTTTCATATTTGAAATATGTACGCACCTTAGATTTGAATCACATTTAATTTAAAAAAAAAACTCTTTGCACATTTAAATGTCATATCTGATATTTGAGTGAAAACTAAAATTTTAATTTGTCATTACTTTGAATGCAATCCATGTAACGTTTGAATGAAAAATAGTGTGATTACGCGCGTTCGTGGGCCCTATAGCACCTGCGCCAAGATAAGTTCCAGAACTTTCTTCGCGAACTGAGTCGAGTCTCACTCACTCACTCACAAGCCATTGTTGTTTGCTCTTGCTCTTACATTATGCGCGTTTGTCTCTGTCCATGCAACACCCATTTACATTTTCTCTCCGATCTCAGTCTCCGAGCCCTAATCGCCGGCGAACAATGTTGACGCTTCCTCTGGAGATCATCTCGGACATACTCTGCCGTCTTCCGGTCAAGTCTCTGCTCCGCTTCAGGTGCACATCCAAGCCCTGGTGCTCCCTCATCGACGCTCCTTATTTCACCAACCTCCATCTCGCCAAATCCGTCCAGACCAACTCCCATCACTCTCTCACTATCATAAACCTCCATTCCCAACTCTTCTCCATCGATCTTGATTCTCTCAAAAGAGCCACCCAAATCAACCTTCCTTTCAAAACCCTAGAAAACACCATCGAGCTACTAGGCTCTTGCAATGGCTTGATGTGCTTGTACAAATCAGACTCTGAGATTCTACTCCTGAACGTCGCTACTGGAAAGCACTTCCTCTTGCCGTACACACCCATCGTTTTCCCCAAAGAAGCCACAGCCAACAACATGAGGTTACATCACGATGCTTACGGGTTTGGTTACGATTCCGTCCACGACGACTACAAGGTGATTAGGATTTCCCAGTTTTACTGTAACCTTGAGAGTACAGTTGTGATTTATAGTTCGAAATCGAATTCGTGGAAAAGAGTTGGGGATTTTCCTTACGACCTTCCTCGCCATCTGTTGTCGGCTGTGTTTGCTGGTGGAGCTTTTCATTGGGTGGTGAATCCGAAAGGGGATAGACAGGGTTGCTTGATTGTTGCTTTTGATCTTGCCGCGGAGAAGTACAGGGAGTTGCCGGAGCCACGGGAAGCTAAGCATGAGAATTTTCTAATGCAATTGGGGGTCTTAGAGGGACACCTCTCTCTGGCTTGTAACTATGTGAAAGAGCGCGTTGATGTGTGGGTGTTGAAGGATTATGGGGTGAAGGATTCTTGGTCTAAACTGCTATCAATTGCACAACCTCAAGTCATAAGATCTTTTTCTTATATCAAGCCTTTAGCATATCTAAGGAATAGAAATGAAGTCCTGTTAGTGATGGACTTTACGAAGCTTCTTCGGTATGACCTCAATAAGAAAAAAGTGAAGAATGTTAGGATTTGTGGTTTGCCGGATTCACTTGATGCAATGGTTTGTGTTGGGAGCCTTGTTAAGCCAATGCCTATGGCCATTGCTGCTGATGAAGTTGTGGGAAAGCAAGGGAAAGGGACTAATAACAAGAATGTTGCAAAGAAGAGGTAATTGCATTGATGATTGGATTTACTTCATTAATTGTTTCTTTATAGGGATTTTTGTTATGTGTTTGAGCTGTATAAATTCCTTGTTTTCCACACTGCCATAATAGTTAAATTTGGATCTTTGTGAATGAATTAGTGTAACTTGTGTATATTTGGATTCGTCCCATTACTTGACTTGTTGAGGAGCTTGGTGCAATTCCATCATGTCTCTCTTTTTTTAACAGCTTGATCATTTAACTCATAACTTGCGGATATGTGCTACTTTCTGTTGGGCAGGGTCAGGGATGATTTCTTATCAACAGGGTTCAAGCTGGTTTTATAAGCAATTGTTGTAGAAAAAAAGTACAGGTAACTTGCGTCTCATATTCTTTATTATTCTTCTAGTCACTAAGTTTGGTGATGCTGGTTAGTGGTTCAAGCTGGACCAAATGTATCTTTTTGTTTATATGGTTGGTTGGATCAAGGATGTATATGTTACTGCTTACTAGTGGTTCTGTGGTTAGATTGAATTAGTATGCTTTTTAAGTTTTGGATGATGCATCAATGAAGCATTTGTTTTGAACATCTTTCTATTGGGTTGTTCTGATGTCAAAACTTGTTCTATGTATTGGATCTTTGTGATGTGAAAACTTATTATACGGTATATTTTATTGCAGAAGTATCGGTAAATCTTCGGGCATGTACAGCGCTCGAAGAAAAACCATAAGGATCAAATTCAACAGAACAATTATTATCTTTAGTAAATTGACGAACATAAATCAAATTTTTAATGACATGAGGAGTAATAAGAATATCACGAAGAGAATAAGCATGAGGAGACAAAGTACGAGAAGAATTTTCTATATGAGTGACGAGAAGAAAAGCACCATTACCAACCACAATTGATTTCGATTGTACACAAGGAAAACATGTAGAAAGTATACCTGGAGTGGAAGCCATGTGAGAGCTAGCACCTGTGTCCATATACCAATTTGCAGGAGGTTGTGGAAGCGTCATTGTAGAGAACAAGTCTGAGAGATCTGATGGCTGCTGAAGTGCAGCCAAATTATAATGATAATTTGTGCCAACGTGAAGTCCATAAGCTTGGGGATGTTATGCAAGAGAGACTGGGCCTGGCTGATGCAAGTAAGAAGGCAGCCCAATCTGGGCTGGAGCAGCATATGGGCTGGACTGGAGCTGATGTGCAGATGGGCCAGACAGGACTGGAGGTGCAGATAGGCCGGTCAAGACAGGAGGCTGCACTGTATATGGGCTGAATGGGCCTGCTGAGAGTTGTGCTGGACACTGATGGAACAGACCGGTCTGCTGGGCTTGAGGAGATTGCATTTGAGAAGCCTATATTGGCTGTTGGGACGGACCGGTTTGTTGTGAAGAACCTGCATACAAGGCAGCGGCTGGACGAATAGAACCACCACGAACATAATTCCTTGGAGAAAAACCATAAGATGAGTTAGGTACAGAACCAAGAATACCATTATATGAATTGAGTGCACTAGAATGATGACTACGACCATAATTTCCCGACCCCGTCCTCTACCCTTTTGACCATTACGTTGGTTTTGAAAATGTGGATATGAATTGGTGTAAGCAACAAGATGAGTCGAGGAATCGGTGGAATGAATGGAAGACGAATGACAAAGTTGGCGTGTTTCATCCAAAATTAACATAGAACGTGCTTAATTAAAAGTAGGGAAATGACTCTTATGCTGAATAATATTGACAATATTATTATAGGACTCTGAAAGACCATGAAGAGTTTGAAGCACGAGATCTTGATCAGAGATAGGCTGATCAACATCAGCAAGTGCATCAGAAAAACTTTTAAGCTTTTGACAATATTCAGTAATAAACAAGGTATCCTTTTGAAAATTCGAAAGCTGTTCTTTTAAATAAAGAGCTCGAGATATTTTATTATCTCGAAAAAGAGACTCATAACATCACAAATTTCTTTTCAAGTTGCACCAATTTTAAAAACATCAGAAAGAAGGTCCTGGTGAATTGTAGCAAAAAGTCAAGTACCGACAATAGCATCGATACGGAACCAAGTGGTATCAGTATCGTCCTTAGGAGTAATAAAACCATCGATATAACCCAAAACAGAGTGACTCAAACATAATTTACGGAACATTTCACGCCATTGTTGATAGCGTGGATCTTTTGAACTTAATTTTATTGGCCCAAAATTAGCCGCATTTGTGACCACATAAGCAGGATGATAAAGGGAGGAAGCAGAAACAGAAGACTCAGAACTAGTCATGATAAATTGATATATGAGAGACTAACAATCACACCAATCAGGGAAAGGACAAAACAGAAACAAATATGGAGCAATGAAAGGAAGCAGACAGAACACAAATAAAAAAGAAAAAAGAAAGGCAAAGGAAGTAAGAAATTTGGAGCAGTGACAAGAATAAACCAACGTAATAGAGAAAAAGATAAAAGAAACAGAGAGTAAGAATTGTGACCGTAGTGTACGTTCTGAAGCACCAATACGTTTGGTTGGTATTTTGACGTTCTGCAGCTTGCTTCTGCGGCTTGTAGTAATTCGGATTTAGAAATAAAACACAGAAAGAGAGACTATGATAGATTAGGGTTGTTCTGATACCATATTAGAGTGTAATACTCCAATGAGGAGTTGTGTGGTATTGCATTAGGTTAAATAATGATAGTACATGAGATAAACACAAATATAAATACAAAATATAAATGATATAGTTTATACAACCAACTAATATTTCAAAATTTCTGCCTTTAATTTTTAGAGCTTCTCCATCCTTGAATCAACGCATTGGATCAAACAAATTGTCATAAATCATTCAATGGAGGGAAAGAAAGTTGAGGATTGGTTCCTTAATTTTGGGCCGGTCCCTTAACACTTTTTTTTAATTTTTTATCTTCTATCGGCCAATAAAAAAATGGATAAGTATCTCATATTATTAATAATTTTATGATAGATATGGGTCTAAAGTTGAGTCCATTAATATTGTATGTGGATGCTCTTACATCAATCTTTCTCTTGGTCTTGTCTTTTCATCATCTTAAAGAGCTGGTGGTGGGTGTCACTTTCACCTGAGTCAATCATTTCTTACATTTATTTTCTCCTGAAAAGGTCTAGATCCAGTCTTTTTCCAGCTTAAAATTTAATCTCCAAGGTTTATTTATCTAATTTTTTAGACTTCCTTCTATCCTTCTGTAGTGGATAATTTAAGAATATTTACTCCCATTTATAGTTCATATCCGAAATAGAAAGATTTGCTTCTTTAAGACAAACTTTTTGAGACATTTCTGTCAATGTAGTTGTAAAGAAATGACAGTGCATTATTTTCTTTATTGGTAGAGATCTGAGATCGAGTTCTATATAGGTAGAGATCTTAGAGTTATTTTTCTTTGTTACTTGTCTTGTTTTTGTCATCATCTCATAAACTCTCTCATTCTCTTCTGGAATATTGTACTCGTTTCGTTTCTTCTGTGTCTCAAGCATGAACTATAATCAACTCTACAATAACCACTACCTCCCTAGGACGGGATGGGACATTAATGTTCCTCAAGATTTGGTCTTCCATACGCAAAACATTCTGGATCGGAGCCTTATTGCAGTTTTTGTGGGTCATAGGGAGTTCACCATTTCCGGCATGCGAGCCCGTCCAAAAGCTTTATGGAGGTTGGCTGACAACTTCGATGTGCAGAGTACGGAACCGGAGGATAAGAAGCTTATACTCATAGATGGTTCGTGGAACATAGATGGAGGGCTGCTGGTAACCTTTAATGTCCTGACAAATTGAAGACCATGTGATGTGGTGGTGCCGCCAATACCGGTATGGATTCAGACTCATGATGTACCAATATGTTATTATCTTTCTTCCTTAGCTCTTACTATAGGTGAAGCCTTGGGTGATATTGTAGCGTTAGATCACAATCCAGGTAGGAAAAATCACTTGGGCTACCTTAGAGTCCGAGTCATTAGTTGCTGGTTGTTTCTTGAACTTACTAGAAGGAGGTCGTACTTAATTGGCTCAAATTCAAGTACGAGAGAACATTCAAGATTTGTTTTGATTGCGGTCGACTTGTCATTTGTCCGTTGCCCAAGCTGAAATCTTAGCCCGACAAAGAATTAATTAATAGGCTGAATTTGGTAGGAGCAAACAACAACAACATTATCTTTGATTTTAGATGGAAATTAAAATGGGTATTCAAGTGCAGGCATCCATGGTGGGAGACAATATATAATAGATTTTAGATGATAAGCAGGGAGGAGGCGTCGCTATCGCCGGCGGGGCATTCGGAGCGGGATGAGAAGCAGTGGGCTCGTCAGAGCTGTTTCTGGCAGGAACGCCGGTAGTAGTCAGTTTGGGAGCAGATTTTCAGGCTGGGTCGATGGGAATCAACGCGGGACGCCAGCCATTAAATTTGGTGAGTCAAACCGTTAATGATAAATTGGAAAAAGAGAAATCTTGGGGATTCTCTTTAAATGGTGTTGGAGATAATATGCCACAAAGGCAATATCAATCCTCGTGTGGTTATGATATAAATCCTCTCGGGTTTGGCCCTCATCTAGTCACAGGGCCCTCATGTCTAATTATTTTGATTCTAGCTCATCTGGGCTTATAATTTTAACTGCTGAGCAAGCCCCTCTATCTAGGCCCGGAAATGGACCAGGATCTGGGTTGCTTCGAGGAAATTCTGTTTTTGGTAGGGTAATCTCAAGTTCCACATTCTAGCAGCTATTGAAACGTGAGTGGTCGAGATGCTCGTGTTTTCAAACCGACAACTGGACCAACGCCTAAACTACCCTGTAATCATAAAGTAAAAGAACCATATGCCCATCAAGAAGAGAGACCCCCTCATTAGCAAGAAGATATCTCATGGAGCTACTTCAAGAGTTATTGTTCAGGAAGGCTATCAAGGACTCTAAAGTTCTAGATTTTGGTGATATAGCAGCAAAGGCTCTCTTTGCACATTCTTTTCAGAATTCTATAATCAACGCGATAGGCAAGAAAAGGCTTCCATCCTCAAACCCGAAAGGTCATGTGTTAAAGCACCAAAAGTCTCCCTTTCTGGATGAAGAGGTACATGTCAAAGATTATTTTCTTGATAGCGTTGTTGATTACATGATTGTTGGTTCCCCTAGTGAAATTAGTCGTATTATATCTAAGCTTTTTCATTATCATTATGATTTAGTAACTGCTATAGGAATCCTAGATTTAAATTTTGAATCGGGTTCGGTGGAGACCGCTCCTCAACGGTCTCCAAAGTCATCATGAAACTGTTAGGGTGGAACTGCAAAGGGCTGGGTCTCCCTCTGTCATCTAAAAGATCTAAAAAAGAAACACAATCCAGATTTTTTTTTTAGCGAAACAAAAATGTCAGTAGAAATCTCAAAAATAAAACTTAGTGGGCTAGGATGGGTCAAAGCAGAGGGTTTTGATGGTGGAGGCTCCTTTTGGCGTCCTTTTCCAATCATAAATAGGAGGTGATTTGCTCCGATCCCAACTTTATTGGAGTGGTTGTGGAAGATCCATCAGGGTCCAAATGGGGTTGTATTAGAGTTTATGGCCCTCCGATTCTTAGTAAGAGACAAAATTGCTGGAATAGATTATTAGAAGCCTTGGTTTCTGTTGATATCCTGGTGATCCTTCTCTGGGATTTCAATCAAATGAGATACCTGGGGGACAAAAGTGGGAGGATAGCGGATTTCCTAGCGGGAGCTAATGTTTTCAATAATTTCATTTCCTCAAATAATCTCTTAGAAATCCCTAGAAGTGGTCCAAAATTTACCTGAACGAATAATAGAGGTGGAAAGGATTTGGTCATGGAAACCCTTGACCGAGCTTTCTCTAATGACCTTTGGTGTCTTAAATATCATGAAACCAAGGTGATCTTTCTTCCCATCCTGGTGTCCGATCACGGCCCGATATTGATTGAAGCTGATGTTGTTCATAAGAGAAGAAAACCTTTTTGTTTTGAAAGCATGTGGATGTTAAATCCCTCGTCTGCCTATATAATCTCGGACAACTAGAATGAACCCATAGCGAGTTCTCCAATGTTCAAGTTGGCTAGATGGGGGAAAATCATGGGGTCTAATATAGCTAAGTGGAGTGGGTAAAGCTTTGGGAATCTAAGAAAGAAAAAAGAAGACCTTGAGGCCAAAATTTGGGAGATTCAAGAGAAAGTGGCATCCCAGCAGGCTGATGATTCACAGTTGTTGAATTTAGAAAAAATTACACATACATCCCCTCTTAAATATGCTTATTACACATACCTACCCTAAAGATTTGGATGTAACTTTTACCACTCCTGAACTATGCCACATTTTTACACAACCAGTTTTCCATCCATTTTTCCGTCTAAGGGGTCAAAAGACCAAAATACCCTCTGACTAAAAAAAAACAACCAAATAGACCCTTAAGCTTTAAATGAAAAAAAAATAGTCTGCACTCTTCGTCTTTTTCGGCGGCCGGAAGCGGACGGGTCGGCCACGGGAGCCATGCCTCTCGCTTCTTGCCACTCCTTCGTCCACCAAATCTCCGTCGTCGAGTACGGATCGAAGCAAGGCCAGATCTCCACGAGCTCCAGCCAGATCTCCATAAGCACGACCAGATCTCCACGAGCACGGCCAGATCCAGCGAGTTGGGACGGACTGGAGCAGCACCGCCCCGGCGTCTGCTTCTTCTCTCACGAGCACGCCGGCGTGGATCTGGGACGAGGAGGGGCCGCTGCTGTCCAGATCTCCGGTGATGCTTGCTGGATCTGTGACAGAGATGAGAGAGAGAGAGGACAGAGAGAGAGAGGACAGAGAAGAGAAAAAAAATGGTATTTTTTTTTAATAAGTTTGAGGGTAAAATGGTAATTTCACATACAAAATCGCTGGAAAATGTTAAAACTCGCCGGAAAATTCCGGCGAAGATAATAAACATGTTCTTGATGAAGAAGAAGGGTAAATAGTGAAGGGCAATTTCGGAATTTCGAAAAAATATTGGTCATGTGCTGGCACATGATTGAAATTTTGGAATATTCCGTTAACTTGGACGAAAAAATTGGACGGAACTTTAAATGACATAGTTCAGGAATGGTAAAAGTTACATCCTAATCTTTAGGATAAGTATGTGTAATAAGCATATCTAAGAGGGAAGTTATGTATAATTTTCTCTTGAATTTATCGCTCCAAACTCTTCAGCTAAAATATGAAAACATCCAGACTATGGAAGACATCAAATGAAAGCAAAGAGCTAAAAAAATTTTTTGATGTGCATGAGAAAGAAACACTAAATTTTTCCATATTTTAGCTAGCAAAAGGAAAGCCATTAATAGAATTCAAATGATTAGGAATTCTAGAGGTGATTGGGTAGACAAAGAAGAAGAAATCAAAGTTATTTTCAATTCTCACTTTGTGCAATCCTATCAACCTCCCCTCGATGAGCCAGATAGAGAGGAAAACATAGCATTCTTTACTCATTGATTCACTGAAAATTATCTGAAGATCAAAAGAGCTTTCTAAACAAACTTTTTGAGGCAGAAGAGATAAAGAAAGCGGCTTTTGATCTGGGAAGTCTCAAGTCTCTGGGTCTAGATGGTCTTTCCTGGTGTTTTTACGAGAAGCACTGGAATATCGTGGGAAAGCTTGTAACTGAGTCTACCTTATCATTTCTTAATTCTAGGTTTCTTCTCAAAGAGTTTAACAAAACTTGTAACGTCATTATCCCTAAGAAGGACAAATGCTCCAATCCGAATGATTTTAGACCTATAAGTCTGTGCAATTTCAGCTACAAGATTGCTTCAAAAGTCCTAACCAATAGGATTAAAGCAATCATTAGTAGTCTGATATCACTTTGTCAAAATGATTTTATCCCGTATAGGAGAATCTAGGATAACATCATTTTGACAAATGAGATGCTTCACTCTGCAAAGCAATCGAAGAAAGGAAGATCCTTTAAAGCATGTCTAAAAATGGACATTAGCAAGCCTTAAGACAGGGTGCAGTGGGATTACCTTTTAGAGGTTCTAAAAGCTCAAGGCTTCTCCAAAAGATGGTATCAAATTATCTCTCATTGTATAGTGTGCTAGTAAACAGTAAGGAATCTTATTGGTTTAAACCTAGTCAAGGTTTAAGACAAGAGGACGCCCTCTCTCCCTATTTGTTTCTTTTGGCGGCTGAAGGGCTGTCAGCGGCTCTTGAACAAACTCAGGAGCAGAATCAGATTTGAGGATTGCAAATTTCTAGAGGAAGCCCATCGATAAACCATCTGCTATTTGTTGATGAATCTTTCATCTTCTTCCATCAATCCCTTGATTCATGTCAAGCCTTAAAAGATATTCTTCAAGTCTTTGAAAAGGCGTCAGGTCAAAAAATAAACAAACAAAAATCGAAATGATTCTTTAGTACCAATAATCCGAGAAAGTTCATCTAAATTCTCTAAAGTTTATTGCCCTACAAAGTTGTTCCCAATCTTGGGAAATATCTTGGAATTCCAGAATTATGAACTATATCTAAAAGGAACATGTTTCTCTATCTCCAAATTCACGTTGAGTAAAAACTCCAAGGATGGAAGCTGAACCTCCTCTCGCAATCTGGAAAACTCATCCTGATTGAATCAACGCTCAACTCCCTCCCAATCTTTATTATGAACCTTTTTGACATGCCTAAATACTTCTCCCTATGACTGGACGGTTTCATTGCTAAATTTTGGTGGTTCAGCTTGGGAAGATCCAGAGGAATTCATTGGATTAAAAGATTGATTTTGGCTTGGCTGAAAGAAAAAGGAGGGCTAGGAATCAGAAAGAATGAAAACTTTAATTTGGCTTTGCTGGCAAGCCAATTCAAAAGACTTCTTTCAAACCCTTCTAGTTTAGTCAATCAAACTCTCTTTGCCAAGTATGGAGATCATAATTCTTTAGAGAAAAATACTCCACAGACCCACTAACTATGAAAAACTCACCTTATAGGTTCCTAGACAAATATTTAGACTTCAGCAGTACCCATACTTTATATAAATTAGTCACGTAGGTCCAACTGTTAGGTTTAGGTAATGAGACCGTTAACGCCGCTGACGTGACGCCTATGTGGCAATTTATTTTATATTAATTAATTAATATTTTCTTACGTGGCGCTGACTAAGCATTTTGAAATATTTTAAAATTAATTTTAAATGACACGTGTCACATTCTAATTGGTTCAATTTTAATTATTTAATACAAAATTACCTATTCACCGTCATCTTGTTCCTCACTCTCCTCTTCGCAGCCATGACCCTGCAACCTCCCCCATAAACCCCTTTGTGGACCATTGTTGTTGCTAGAGCGTAGACATCATTTTCAAAGTAATTTTCCACATCCCAAACATATGATTCAAAGTTCTCCTCTAAACACACCGAAATGACGAAGAAATCATCTTCAATCGAAGGGGAATAGAACGAAATCGGAGGCCAAATGATTTCTGAACCTTGAGTGTTGCTCGTCAGCTCGGCTTCTTTACTGGATTAGAATCGGAGACCAAATGATTTCTGAACCTTGAATTAAATTGATCATGTCTTCAATGACTATTGAGTTTTTGAATAGTTGGTGTTGCAGAGCTCAATAACCAAGAGTTCTAGTCCTATATATGTTTTCTTATTCATTTTTACAATCCTTTACACATGAGTTACAGTAGATTATATGTGCTTATGCCCAGATTTGAATTGAAAGAGGTATATGGTTGTATGGATAACTATGGTGAGGGAGAGGTTTTTGAGCACTACAACACCATTGAAATTTTACAAAAAATGAAAAACAATGGTGTGAGAGGTTGCACGCAGCCATGACTGCAATGAATAAGATGAGGGTAGATAGGTAATTTTGTATTAAATAATTAAAATTGAGCCAATTAGAATGCGACACGCGTCATTTAAAATTTAAAAGACTTCAAAATGCTTAGTCAGTGCCACGTAAAAAATATTAATTAATTAATATAAAATTAATTACCACATAGGTGCCATGTCAGCGACGTTAACGGTCCCGTTAACTAAACCTAAAGGTTGGATTTACGTGACCAATTTATATAGAGTCTGGGTACTACTGGAGCCAAAATATTTGTCTAAGTACCTGTGGGGTGAGTTTTTCATAGTTGGGGGGTTTGTGGAGTATTTTTCTCAACTCTTTATGGAATAGAAAGTGTAAATCTTCGTGCTCCTGGATATGGAGAAGTCTGTGCAAGGGAAGAGATTATTTTTTGATGGTCAACATAGATTGGCAGATAGGGGATGGCAATTCAGTAAGAAAGTTAAAGACATTGGATTGATCAAGACACCATCTATCATCAAGAAGGTGGAAGCCTAGATGAATGCGATAAAGTGGAAAAGCTTATTGATCAGAACCCTAGAAGAAGGAGCAAGACTATGGTTAAAGGAGAATTTTCCTTGCTGATCAAATTCTCAAAATCACTCTCCCCAAGAGATGTCATATGAAAGATAGCCTCAAATGGAGGAATAACTCTAACCCCAAATTTTCGGTCAATAGAGCTTATGATATAAGAGTGTCCGCTTCTAGAAATGAAGACTCGGATCAATCTCCGGCAGATTTTTGGAGACGTCTTTGGGGAGCAAGTTTACTGGAAAAGATTAAAGTTTTTTGGTGGAAAAGCTGTAGCAGAGCTCTAGCTACCAAACATCGTTTGTTCGGGAGAAACCTAGGCTCTAACAGTCAATGTCCCAGGTGTGATGAGGAAGAAGAAACTATAAATCATTTGTTCTTCAGATGCCAGTCAAGTCAAAAGTGTTGGTTTGCTTCCCCTATCTCAGTTAGATCCATAAATATCATATCTGTTTCAATGTGGTTGAAGGTTGTTATTCCTAAAGAGAATATCAAGAAAATATCTGATTTACTTCCTCTTTATTGGAGCTCTGCTTTAATGTGGGAGATTTGGAAGGAAAGAAACAACGTTGTTTTCAAAATGAGCAGTTTCAGTCATTCTAGAGTGCTTAGAGAGGTTGCGGCTAGAGTTGAAGAATTCATCAAAGCCGACGGCTAAATTGAGGAAAGCCAACCATTACAAGGAAAATCATCATCCCAAATCTAGTCAAAGTCACAATCAGAACCTGGATCATTTCAAATTTTTCTTCTTCTGCGATGGAGCCTTCACGGCCTCAAGAGCAGGATGTGTGTGGGAGCTTCGAGACTCTTAGGGGAATGTCATAGGGCGGATGTGCACTCCGCTAAATGTTTTAAGTGCTTACAGCTCAGAAGTTGAAGCTTTTGCCTCTGTTTGTAATTTCATTTTATAGTATTAGTTAAATTATGTATGTATCCTAACATATTCTATCTCTCTGTTCAAGGACACCCGACAGAATAGGCAGGAAGATATAGGCAAGACGGATTGCATAGCAACAATTGAGGACGTTAAGAACCTTTTGTATAATAGTGGTTTTAATGTTCGACTTTTGTATGTTAATAGGAAAATAGTTGCTACAACGCATAGTCTACCTGCTCTAGGTAGGCAGGGTAAGAAAACTTTATGGGTTTGTAATAATCTGGATACTGTTAATCCGCTCTGCTTTTAATATAAGTTTTCCCGTATTTTCAAAAAAAAAATGTAAAGGCATATCAAGTCTATGTCAAATCCGGGTTACATGTACGAGGTAATGCTACAAGTCAAGATTCATTCACATCTAGTATGCACATGTTAATGCACTATAAGCGACTGTGGAGGCCAGAACTATTCTAACAGCCTTAGATTGGGCTAGGGGAAGAGGTTGAGACTGCCTAGTTGTCGAGTCAGATGCTAAAGGAGTGGTCTTGCTCCTTCAAGCAAAGGATGCCTCTCAGAGGAATGCGTTGGGCCTTATCTACTCTGATATTCTTGCTTGAGCTGAAGAGGTAGGCCAAGTGAGTTTCTCTTTTGTCAAACGGGGGGAAACCAGGCGGCTCATTTTATCGCCAGATCATCTTTGAGTTGTAATGGGATAGAGGAATGGTTTGGAGATTTACCCTCAAGATAACTCAAAAATATTGTACTCAAAGATTTTTGTTAGTAATGAAAGTTCTGCTTTCTCAATCAAAAAAAAAAATCTATTGTTGGCGAACAGACGACTGTTATCTCAGCAAACCGTCCACTAACTGGTGTTATGCCTCCAACGAGCAGTCAACTTGATGAAAATGTTGGCCCGCTCATGGCAGGACCACTCATAACATTGCTTATAGGAGTAGCAAATTAATTAAACCGCTTGTATGCAATATATGTATAATAGATAATTCGTAACAATTGAAATTAATAGATTGAGATGGATATAATTGAGTGAAGAGTAAGGTTGGGAAGGAGGACATAATAGTAGAGAGGATGAAGTGGAGCACATGGTTGTGTACTATAAGGTTTATTAGGTCATGTGGATAGCCTCCTCTAAAGGGTTCCTAGTCACACTCCAAAACTATGTTCTCTAACACTTGTGGGACCCATCCAATTAACTTCTAGTGGTGACAAGCCACCATGATGTCCATGTTAACTAGCTTCAACTTCAAGCACAAGTAGTTACTATAATATATACACATTGTTGTGACCTAGAATTTAAATTCAACCGAAAGTACCAACAACAAAAATGGAATGTTGCACTCTAAATAGAAACTTTTGACTTCACAAAGACTGAGTTAAGAAGACAAAACAGCCAAAATTATTGAAGTCTTGGCCTCAAACAAGAAACATTTTTGTGGATACAAGACAAAACTATTTTATATATATCCTTCATAAGTTTTCTTCCTTGACGTGAACTCCATATATATGTCAACTATCGTTTATCACATGCATTAAGCTAAGGTATTAGGAATTTATATATGATAATCATAACTTTGTTAGTTAAATGTTGTTGTACAATATATATGAAAGTTGATCACGTAACTTAGTTAATACATGTGTCATATAACTAATACAACTCCATTTTCACGAATTTGACTATGGATATATCTTTTGTTTAGTTAGGATACGGTTTGTAGGTCTTGACTTGTCATAAGAGAATTGCATGTAGTGAGCTAACCATAAAAAATCTAGTTCTCGTGGCAAGAAAAGTAGTAACCAACTACCGTTGTTTGTCAAAAGGGCCTAGAAATTAATCCATCGCTAATCACACACGCGTAAACTTGGAGTTGCATATGTCATATTTCTCTCTGCATTTTTGGCTCGCCAGAAACTTTCTTGCGTTCGAGGACATACGGGAAGAAGCAATCAACACTTCTGGAAAAATTCTAAGTTAAACATGTCCTACATGAGCATTGCTACAAAATTTAGAGGAACCATTGATCTGAATGTTTAGACTTTCTCCGTGTGGTCTTCGGATCCCAACTCCATTTTCACTTTGCTTTAGTTAGCTCTCATGTTTTTCTGAGATTGTTTTTGCTCACCTTTCGTTTTCTCTTTTTCGAGGATATGTACCTTGTTCCCTTCTCGGGATCTTTTTTCAATACATGGGTACTTTTGCTTATTAAAAAAAAATCACACACAACGACAAATTAGTGATGGACATAAATTTGTCGCTACTCTAAACATCGTTTATTTGGGTCGGATAACTGTTGCAAATCAATACATAGCTAGCCTCTTTCTAAATGAACAATAGCCACTTGGAAATTGGAACCATTTGAAGTTATATATACTTTGGAACCTCAATTATTTATCAAATATATACTTATTTGTTCTAAAATAAGTGTATTTCTTTCTATTTTTAAAAAAGAAAAATTGAAGATAGATTTGATAGTACTGTATATACTCTTTCATTTTTATTATGGACATGTGTTCTAATTTATTATAAGGACATTAATATTAATAACTCATGCACAGTGAACTTACGAGAAAAATAATAAAACAATACATTTCTTTTAAGACAAATGAAGTATATTTCGGTGGTGTACTGAAGTTCAAGTTCAAGCTAATTGATTTCGTGTTGTGCAACCATCAACTATTAGACTTATTTGGGTCTATCAGTTGGAGGTTGAATGTGAATTCAAAACGGTTTACCGCATAAAATAAAATATGTACATAAAAATTTGAGGTCGACCCATATATCCTCTAAGTCAATCGCATTGTGTTTTTTCTTCTTCATTAAACTAAAAAAAAAAATCAATCTTAGCATCATGGATAGGAGTTGAAGTTGAAATTATTTTAGTCATCAAACATAGCAAATTGTGATTCAACATCTCACATGAGATGTGTTGTGGGAGTTGTAGGAGTCACCAACCTCCTTTAGAGAAAGCTCTTGTCAAACTTTATGTACAACTCCAACGTCTCGAAGGAGAGGAGATTATTGTTCTCACGTCTAAACAAGGCATGGGTTAACGTCTATAGACAAATGGCTCTGAAAGAATCAAATCAACTTCCAAACATGCACTATAGCGCGCGATACCCTATTTACCACAATGCAATAATGAAAGAAAGTAGATGACATTGATATGCCACCATGAAAACCATATGATATGAGCTCACTCACACCGCCCCATACCACATATCCATAAATCAACTCCTCACCAACCAAATGACCAAAAACGATAACCCTAACTTTTTATTCTCCAACTACGTACACAAAAATGACACCCCTAACTTATTCTCCATCACTATCTTTTGCTGTCACCAATTATGCCAATATCTTCAAACAAATTATTTTTGCATAAGAAAAAAATTCCTACAATTGGTTTCTATTCTAAAAACTGTTGTTTGTGCGTGCAGTTTTTTTAGAAAAATAATTATAGAGGCCTAGCTATTACTTGAAGAATATGCTCCACGAAGAATAAAAAAATTGCCGACAGAAAGGACTGAAAAATGCGGCCAAGGCACCAAATAAAGGAGCCAATACCAACACAAACACGCAAGTTCAAAGCTTGCACTCGATCGATGTTGTTGTCTTAACAATGCTTGTTTGTTTGTCTCTTCAAGACCAGCTCAACTTTTGGTTCCAACAAGACAACAACTATGTCAATGCTGCGACCTATATCATCCACCTCATGCACCTTGCTAGCTAGTCAAAGATATTAGTTTTGGGCATAGTCAGGGCCGTATATCAGGGTGTGCAACATGTGCAATCGAACCGTAGCCTTAATTTTGAAAGAGCTCAATTTTATAGTCGGTGTATTAGTGATCCATCCAAAGATTTTTTTTGATATCTATGAAAACACGGACAATTTCGTCTTCTTCAATTCAGTCCTCAAATAAAACAAATGTCTTTCCATTGTTAAGATTGAGATTAAAAATCGGGTACACGTTCAATTTCGTATCTTTCTTTATTTACCATATGTTCATATGTTGTTTTTGGCAAACCACAAACAGTATAAATATTTACAAACACTTGTACATACTTTATCATCACTATAGTTTTGCTTCTACTTTACCCGACTCTATTGCATTCTTGGTTTATCCCATCATTTCTTATATCGTAAATTATATGTACTCAACGTTCAGAGCACCACTCTCCGTAAAGAATTTAAATTTAATCACACAAAATATTTATTTCCAATCTTTAGCGAACTAATTTTTTTTGTCCCAACACAAAACTCTAAAATAATTGGGACGATCCTGACAGCAACTTGCAAGTACGAGTTCACATGAACAGTACCATGTTGTCCCATTCGTAATCTGTTATGTTTTAGTTCAGCCTTCTATGACAACCTCCATACATAATGACAAATTCCAAGTGCTCAACATTTTGTTGACTTAAGTCACTTGGTCCTCCATTATACACACCCAACATGGAAAGTAAATATGCTGCCATCTCAAAGAAAGTTACTTCTACTTATGATTCACAAGAAACCAAACAAAATGAGTAATCATCAGTGGAAATTTGAGAATAGTGACATCATATCATGCATCATCCTCTAAAATTAGGAACTATTGCCACTAATTGGTATATATATGTAAATGCTAGCTCAATCCATACATGTGCCAAAAACAAGGAAAATACATACCAAGATTCAAGCAAGCAAGCTATTTGTTTTTTGTTACAACAATCATTTCTCTCATTGTATAACACCAATATCATATAGTAATATATCAGCTCTCTTATTTGCTTTCTGCTCCATTTTTTCTGTTCTGTTTTATAACACATTATCAGCACGAAAGCTTTGTCAGTGTAACACTTTTCTTAGTATATTGTAAATTTTTCTTGAAGTTTATAATCTCCTAAAATTGTAGTGGAATCTGATTTTTATATTCAGCTGAGTATTCGCAAGTTCCGGGTAATTATTTACCGATTACATTTTTTCACGGTTCAATAAAATTTTAATTGTTTTCATAATTATATTTTTTTATCTGCACAAT
>JAYMTA010001595.1:0-19380 GCA_036897625.1 Pelargonium cotyledonis
TCTAAATATATAAAAATAATTTGAGTGATAATTTTTTCAACCTTGAATAGAAAATGAATCTTGGGCATACCAAACATTTGACATGGAATGAGCATTCCAGCTAGAAAAGCTTTCTAGCTGGAATGCTTATTCCATTACATTCTATTCTATTTTGTTACTACGTACGAAACGTAGTCTAAGAGTCTTGGCAAGCTATCAACACACATACGTGCACCAAAGGCTAAGCTTTACAAGACATGGGCTCATCTAAGTTCATGACAAGTCAAGACCAAGACCACACACATGAGCAACATGTCCAAAACCAAGAAGCCCAACATTCTAAAATGGCTAAGGAAATGTATAAAATCAAGTGAGTCATTTGGGCTTCTAAAAGCCAAATGGGCTAAGATGGGCTTCAATTCTTCACCGGTCAATCACGTCACAAGTGGCGCAAGGTGGTAAGGTTTCTATATAAATACCCCCCTCTTCCAAACAGAAAGGGGTTCACAATTTTCATTTTCTCATTTCATTTTGAGAACTTCTCTCTCTAAAAAGCTTTCTCTCTCTAGAAAAGCTTAGTGTTCACCAAAACAAAGGACTTACTCTTACGTCTGAGGTGGAGTCCTAGTAACACAACCCCAGGTGATTCGTTCCTTTGATGTGTTTCCTTCCACAGGTTATAGGGTAGGTAAGTGTAATTTCCCTACCCTAAATTATATTATTTGCTAATTTTTTGCTACCTTGAACTTTCCACACTCTATTCCTTTGGAATATGTCAATAATTAAGTCATGTTCCCAACACATGATAAAAAAATTGAAATCTCAAAATTGTCTTTCATTATACCTTTCTTCTTCATTAAGAACAAGTTCGTCAATGTTTCGCCAGAAACTTCAAAGTATCACTGAAATTCGCATTTAATTGTCAAAGTTTCTAATTCTGTATTTCAATATTTTCTTTATTGTGCTCATTTGTTAGTTACATTTGTTATCGATCATCATTTTGGTTTCCAATCACCAACAATTACAATCAAACATAATGAATCAGATTCACAATTACAACCAACCAATCATATCCTTAACAAAAAGCCTAATTTCACAAGCCTAATTTCAACCATTATACACATAGACATCATGAACTAGGTACACAATCATAATCTCAATCAAACAAAACCCTAATTTTAAAACTTAATTTCAACCAAAAAAGACCCTTACTCACAAGCCTAATTTCAATTAAAGAATAACCCAAACCCGGTGATTTCTAGTGCCCACGGTAGTGGTGGTGGTGGTGGTTGAGCTCCATTTGGTCACGATGGAGCAAATCCAGAGAGGTGACGGTGGACCGATTCGACCATGGGAAAGAGATGGAGGAAGGATATGAATGAAGGAGATCAATGAAGGTGATGCTAGTTATTTTCCTTTTAATTGACTATGATCAAATGAACAGAATGAAGTGTGGAAAGTTTAGGATAACCAAAATAACAAAAATAAGTTTAGAGTGTTCAGGTGCAAAATGTGTTAAGTTCAAGATAGGTACTTGTAATTTCCCTTTAATAATATATCTTGGGTTTAGTAATCTGGAGAAAGCCCCTCCTATTGAAGAGTCATCAGTCAGGTTCCCAACAAAAAAAATAAGCCACGGCAGTCCCTCAAAATAAAGAAAAATTGGTCACACAAGTCCCACCGTTTGTTTGACTTAACGGATGCGTTAGTTCGGGTGACGTGGCGCCACGTGGAATTTAAATTTAAACTTTTTTTATTTTCACACGTGGCACTGACGGGACATTTAAAAATATTTTAATATAATTAAAAATTAAAATGACATGTGTCGCTTAATGATTAGTCCAAAATTAATTTTTGAAGCAGCCAATAAGCGACACATGTCATTTTAATTAAAATTTAAAATTAATTTTTTTAAAATGCCACATCAGCGCAATGTTGAATTATAATTTGAATTTAATTATTCATTTTCACACGTGGTACTGACATGACATTTAAAAATATTTTAATGCAATTAAAAATTTTAAATGAGACACGTGTCGCTCAATGATTAGTTCAAAATTAATTTTATTAAAATTTTAATTTAAAAAATTAAATGCCACATCAGCAACACGTCACCCAAAATAAAATGATAACTAGCGCCCGTCACCCGAACTAACGGATCTGTTAGGTCAAACTAACGGTGAGACTTGCGTGACCAATTTTTCTTTATGTGGGGTCTGCTGTGGCTTATTCTTTTGTTGGTGACCTGGCCGGTGACTTTCCAATAAGTGGGGGGTCTCTAGAGTATTAAACCCATTTAGCACAAATTAAGTGCATACAAATTAGTCTATGCAGCTTCAAGTAATGTTTAATAAACCACTAGTAATGACTTAGTTTTTAAAAAATTATATATAACAGCCATTATCTTTATTAGCAGCTGGTGTGCGTTCGGCAAGTATACCGGAGTCGACCTCGTAATAATAGGACGGTAAAGTCCGGGTTGTCGAATCCACAGGGAATTAGAGGGGGATTCAAAGAGGGGCCTTAGTGATAGCTCAAATTATCTATGAAAACAATAAACAAATATCTTGGGAAGTGAGGTATGTGTGCAATTGTGCACAAGTAGTGGAATTATTAAAGACTGAGAGAGAGAATTGAACGCAATTGGAGATTGTGTACCTGATTGTTTGATCAAAGCGTGAGCGGGATGTAGTCAATATCCACAGATTGGTGGGGATGTTGCCTTGTTCAGTGTGGGCTAAATAGTTTAGTACTCTAGTAAACAAAAGTCCGCTACATGCGTGAAAAGCCCTGGGGAAGGTTGACACTCCCTTGGGACGAATCACATAAAACGGACTCAGTTAAGCTTTGCTTGGCGTAAGACGAAATCTTACCCAATGGTTTGATCCACTTGAGTTAATCCATGGAGTGGAAGAACTCAAGCTAGAATCCAAAATGGGGTTGTACCGACCACATTTAGGCTTTGCACCCACAAACCATTGGAACTAGCCATTTCTAGGAGTCCACACTTGAACAATGAATGACAACAACCACACCTTCCTATGAACAACTACATCCCTATCACTTAAGGATTAGTTAGCTATAGATGTGGTGTCACAAACACAAACTATGATTAACAAGAAGTTGAAATGAATTTGCATTCGCGATTAATGAATGTAACAATAGATATTGGTAAACAATTCAAATTGCATTCAAGTTGGAAAAATCTAATCATTCAACAAAGTTATCCAGCAAATGTAAATGATCTCAACTGGGCCAAAGCCACAATATATGATCATACAAGCTTTCACAATCAAATAGTTCAATCTAACAAATACTTTGATAAATGGAAAATGGAAAAGATGAAAAGAGACTTGAGAAGCTCTTTGGACATCAAGAGGATTTATGGAGGTGAAGAAGGACGCCTAGAACTTTGAATCTCAGGTCTCAAACTGAACCGAAAAGCCAACCCTTGATCCTTTAGAAGCTCGTCTATTTATAGGCAAGAACACAGTGGGTGCCGCGGCGTCACGAGAGTCTTGACGAATTTGATCTCTTTGACCAGAGAAGATATTGCGCATTGACTAATTTTTGAATTTCAAACTTTGCTGACATGGCGCGGAGGAGTGGGGAGCTGGAATAGTGACGTGGACAGGAACGGTGGCCCTGCGGCGTCCTGGCTGGGTGCTGCGGCGCCGGCTGAAACTTGTGTTTTTCGACATTTTGACTTTGGTCTTTCGGCCATCCAATGCGTCCCAACCTGTGCTCTCTGACCTGATTTATCAATGAACACTAAAACACAGATTATTGGGCACAATTTGGGCTAAAAACATGTAAAAACAACTAAAATTCACCAAAATGCAATTTTCACTAAGCGAGTTGAACACAATGCTATATTCGGGCAATTAGTACTCTTGAAATGACAGAAAGAGCACTAAAATAGGGCATAATAAGAACTAAAATGTATAATTTAAGGTCGGATAATTAACACAAAATGCGAGTTATCGGCCACCATCTAATTGAAGAATAAGGCAATTTCATAAAAAGGAACTAAATTCAATGTAAAAGATGTTTACAAATTTACTAGATCATGTATAAATGATGTGGATGAGACATCAACTTTTAATCAAGTTGTCGACTTTCCCTTAAAAACTCCATTAACTTCAATTTTATCTTTATACATGCACACACTACGTCAAAAGCTAGGATGTGAGGGTGGGGGAATTCAGGGGAATGAGTAAGAAATCCCAATAAGGACATGGGATGAAGTTGGGATTCTAAAAATCAAGTTTGGCTAGCTATCTCAAATATTTCCCAAATATTAAATTCTCCATCACCTATTTTATTCAAAGTCAACTACATTTATATGTAGTAACCATAAATCAAAGTCAATGCCGTTCTCTTTGATTGTATATTTTGGTATTTCTATATGAAATCACTCTTTTAATCTTTTTATTATTAATAATATAATCTTCATGACAAAGATGTATAAAATTCAATTGAATTTGTTCCGGTCTACTAATATGGTGTTAGTGGTGATGAAAAAGGGACTACAAATATCTTCTTAGATCCAAGATAATATAAAATATTTCACCATTTTTTTTTATAACCATTAGGTTACTAAAAATAAAATCAAACCCTTGTAAGTTAGGTGTCTGTTGACATTTTATAAAGACTATGAAAAGCACATCCTTATAAATGAACCTTCTCAATTCTCATCCCTTCCCTTCTTGTGCCATCCATATTCCATAGCCATCAACCTCTACACAAAAATGGATGCAAAAGCTTCATCAAAGCTTCTTTTCTTGTCCCTCACTTTGCTAGCTTGTTTTACTTCTCTTTCACAGATCAGTGCACGAGACTTCCATCGCTATAATAAGACTTTGGATAACGATTGTAGCATAAATGGTATGTTTGTGTTTGGAAGCTCTCTAGTTGACAATGGGAACAACAATTTCCTCCAAAACTCATTGGCCAAAGCCAACTACACGCCATATGGAATAGACTTCCCATTTGGCCCTTCAGGGAGGTTCACAAATGGGAAAAATGTTACTGACATTCTTTGTGACCACCTCAACCTTCCTTTGATTCCACCATTTACAGACCCTTCAACCAAAGGAGACAAAATTGTTCATGGTGTCAACTATGCTTCTGGTGCTTCTGGAATTCTTGATGACACTGGCTTTGTTGCGGTAATTACTTCAATATTTTCATCACAATCTTCTTTTGTTTCATTCTTAATTTCTCTCTTGCTCGAACTTACTTGATATATTACTCGCTTTGTCTCGAAATGAGGGTGATTATTTTCTTTTTATAAATAGTAATGATAGGTTGATTAGTATGCTACGAAGAATCTTCATTTGTGTCTCCAATTGTGCTATAGTGAAACAAAGAAAATTTTCGATAATTTATTGAAACTACTTTCTTTAGGGCAATTAATACAACTACTTTACTATAATTATAAATTACATTGCTAAGAAAACCTACATTCTCTCATGTTTTTCAATATACTCTCATAATTCCCTTTTGGTATGCGACATTCCACACACAAGCACAAACATATCATTAACAATTACTGGTATGAGCCGTTCAATAAAACAATTATTGGTATGAGAATAAAAGTCAAAGTTATGTAATTTGATAAACGTAATAAATAATAATATATCAGCATATGTGAGTTGAGTTAGTTCTTTACTACAATAATGAACAAAATGCTAAGTATTTGTATCCGGACACCCTGTTTAATGAACTTATAAGCACGTAAACGAAAACTTCCACTATTAGTTTATGTTGGTAACAGACCCGATTTGCTACCCGGACTTTGGTATTTAATCCATGAATTTTTAACCAAATTTGGTTCTTGAATTTTTATTTTTTTAATCCAATTTGGTCAATGAACTTTCAAATAACCCAAAATGGTCCCTAAATTTCAAATGTTGACCCAATTTGGTCCCTAAACTTTTGATAGAAGCTTTAAGGGCAATGACCAAATTAGGTCAACATTTGAAAGTTTATGAACCATTTTGAGTCACTTGAAAGTTTAGGGACTAAATTGGGTCAAAACACGAAAGTTCAGGGACCAAATCTGCTAAAAATAAGTTCATGACTAAAATTGGTCAAAACACTAAAGATGAGGGATCAAATTGAGAATTTTACCTTTTAAGTTTCTAGTTGATTCTTTCTAGTTGATGTTCATGGGTTACATGATGATGTATTTAGGGAGAGGTGATAAATCTGAACCAACAAATAAGGAACTTTGAAGAAGTAAGTTTGGGAGATCTAGAAAGGCAAATGGGGTGCAAAAGCAAGGAGTTACTACCCAACTACTTGTTTGTTTTGGGAACTGGTGGGAATGATTACTCATTCAACTACTTTCTCAGAGGGCTCAACAACAATGTCAGCCTCCAACTCTTCACTGCTAATCTCATTTCAACACTCTCTGCCAAAATAAAGGTACCTCTACCCATACACATACTTATAATAATTGTTGATGGCTTCAGCTTCACCATTCTTTTTTGTCTCAATTGGCCAGACTTGCAAAAACCAAAGTATACTTCCATATTCTATACTAGTTTTGAAAATCAACAAGTAATTGAGCCATAAAATCTAGTGTATGTAGTAGTATTAATAATTAGCTCCAACAATAATTTTAAATAATACTCAATCAGTATCAAAATAGAGTATGATCATATTTCTATTTTTTTAGAAAGTTTATTAGTAATGAATGAATGAATTGGTAATAGTACTCTAATACTAAGTTAATTAACATCTATTCAGTTTAATATGACACATGAATATAAAGATATATGTCCAGAGTAACATATTACACTAACTTTACTTTTTTTTTTTTCTGAAAATTACACTAACTCTACTTTAATTTTTCTTAAAATAGATATAAAAATAGTTGAGACTGTTGGAGTAATTGTTTTATTACGATGATGTTATTGGGAAAGTGGTCACACATCAAACAATACAGATTACTAGATTTTTTATGATAGAGATAGGTGTCGAAATCCTTTAATTCTTGCAACGGTCTAAAGGGGTATATATATACAAAGAACCAATAGTGTTCAGGAAAGAGACTAGCATCTTATCCCTAGTCTGGGGCTTTTGGCACCTTACTACACCAAAGTGGTCTCTTACACCACCACCACTATCAAAGATGTGTTGAGTGTGGATTGATCAAAACAACAATATTGATTACAAGATGATATTTCTAATTTGAGTATGAAAAAAATTGTGATTGATATTCTAAACTATGCCAATTTTATCTTTTACAAAGTGACATGTTTCTTTTTTTTAAGAAGTTAGTTACGCATATTGGTAATATTATCTCTATAAAAAGTTAGTTAATTTCCCAAGTTTGTTACAATATTGTCTCTATAATAAATTAAGTTACGCATAAGAAAAGAAGAAAAAAATATTTAACATTAGCTAACTTATCCATAATTTTTCTCAAAACAGTAAACACGAAAAACATAAAAACATATCGTCTCTATAATAAAAATTCAATTTTTTCATAATATTTTTGAAAAACAGGATACATACACTTATCCTGAAACAGAAAATAAAACATTGATAGCGTTAATGTGAGAGTAGTTTTTTTTTATAGGCGAGCGATACTTTTTTATTTGCCGAAGGCCAAAAAGTATAGAGTACATGGTTGTGTTACAATGGAATGAAAGTATGGCATCATGAGCCAAAACATGAGAGAAGAAAAAACACAATCAGGGAACACAAGCCATTACATGAGAAATTGATCTGGATCAGAGCACCACATGTTGAAATCCCGAGGGCTGAGAGGAGAGCTTTGCTGACTAGAGATGCAAGCAAAAGTGGAGCTTCTTATTCTGAAAAAAGTCCCTTGAATTGAATCGAACTCGTCATTGAAGAGAAGCTTGTTTCGGGAAAGCCATATGAACCAAAATGTTGTTGGGCAAATGGCACGCCATGCACGACGAACCTGTTTCGGACCAGAAATCATACCCGGCCAGCGGTGTAGAAGCTCGGAGCAAGAGGTTGGGATGGCGGAGTGGAGTTTCCACCATGATAGAATCATGTGCCAGACTTGTATCGAGTGTGGGCAGCCAAGAAAAAGATGGTCGCAGTCTTCGAGATGAGCCAAACAAAATCTGCAGATGCTTGAAGAATTGGGACGAATACCTATGCTTTCCAGAAAAGACATTGTTGGGAGGCTATTGTGGCTGATTAACCATTTAAGACTTTGAATTTTGGGAGGGAGACTCGGCTGCCATATGATGTCGGAGCTTGGGAAGGGACGGTGTCTTGGATTCGAGTAGAGTAAATCAAAGGCTTTTTGTGAACTGAATTTTCCATGCTTCCATGAGATGCGATTAGGCTTGCCGGCGGTGAGGAAGATGTTGGACAATGAGGACTGAAGCTCCCTTAGATTTTCAGCTTCCCAAGCGCGGAGGTTCCTGCGAAAACTGAAACGCCATCGAAGGGGAGATGAGGCAGAGAAGAAATGCGAGACAGTGGTGTTTTTTGATCTGCAGATGGAGAAGAGGCGAGGGTGTGTGATGGAGAGGGGTTGATCCGATAACCAGGGTTCAGTCCAGAAACAAATGGAGTTTCTATTGCCGATGACCCACCTTATGCTTGCACGGCCAAGAATGTCAGAAAACCCTGGGGAATTTTTTAGACCAATGATTGCTTTGATTACCGGAGACAAAGCGTGGTGATCGACCATATCAAGAGACCAGTCGGATATCGACCAACCATACTTTGCGCAGAGAACTCTCTTCCATAAAGAATTATTATCGAACGCCAACCGCCACCACCATTTGGCCAGTAGGCTCAAGTTTGCCAAAGCCAAGCTATGAATACCAAGCCCTCTATGCTTCCTTTTTAAAGTGACAATCGACCATTTTACCTTGCAAATTCTACGACCCCCCGAAGTGCTGACCGAAAGAAAATTCCTCTCTATTGCCTCCAAGGTGTTTATAACTGCTTTTGGTGCTCGGAATAATGACATGTAAAACAGGGGCAGCGATGAGAGGGCTACTCGGATGAGAGTAATGCGACCCCCGAGAGAGATGTATCTACTCTTCCAAGAGGCAAGGCGACTCTTGTACTTGTCGATAATGCCGGACCATTAACTAATTCTGGATGGGCTGCAAAACTCTGTTAATTCTGCTAGCTATGCACCCTGGCCCGTACCAGGTGAATTTTCTTCCATGGAGCGGGAGATTTTGGAGATGGGCTTGGGAAATGAAACAGTTGAAACTATTCACACCTCTAAGGCTTGATTGCTGATTGGACTTCTCTGAAACAGAGCAAACTGTGTTGAAATCGCCGGCGAGCATGGCAGGAAGACTAATTCCCGTGAGTATGGAGAGAAGCTTGTTCCAAAGCTCTTTTTTCTCAGATTCCAGCTGTGGTGCATATACGTTAATCAGCATGCAGTGGACGTCGAAAGTTTTCCAATAACCGGTGAGTACAATGAAGCTTTGGTAGGTTGCCGAGGTACTGAGAGTGAATTCATTTTCGTCCCATAAGCATATGAGTCCGTCGGATCTGCCTGTGGATGGAGAGAAGGCAAAACCCACGGATTGAAGTGACCAAAGAGTTCGAATATTAATGGCAGATAAGGTTTGCATTTTGCTTTCCTGCAAGAAGATGATTCCTGGTTTCAACTTTCCGATGGTGGCTCTAATATTTCTTTTCTTGTGGTATGAGTTGCAGCCCTGCACATTCCATGAGAGGAGGCCGATCCTCTCGGGCTGCAAGTATGGCTGGAGTTTAGGGATTGGGGTGATCAGCTTCCAGGTGTAGAAGCTACTCTAGGGTTTCTTCTTCTGGTACTAATAATACTGCACCAAGCTCTTTACTGAAAGCCCACTGTTCCTTTGTCTTCTCAAGTGGGTGTTTGGTAAGGTTTTTTTTGTGAGTTACTGCTTTGGCGCTGTTTCTTTTTCTGAGGAGTCTTTGGCGGCGGCGGTTTGGGTGTTTTACTGCATGGCAACTTGATGGGCAAATGCACAATTGATGGCCTTGATTCTGTGGCTTCCGAGGATATTAGAGTATTTACTGAATTTATCTTTGTGGGTCCCACTGCAGTGTCGTTGACATTCCTTATAATGAAGGAATCATTATTTGATGCAATCTCCGAGTTGTTGTTTGGGTTCTCTAAGTGCGCATTCCATCCGCCGTCCGCTTTTGTGATTAATGCAGGCTCTTCGTGTTCCCCATGGGCGGCATGATCCACGTGGGCATTGACTCTGTGCACGAAACCCGAGACTGGGGCGCTGTGATTCTTGTGTTCGAGCAATAGAGTGTTTTTCAGCGATGGGGGTTGGTAGGGCGACGGTGGCGATCAGTGGGATGGGAATGGTGAGTGGTGGACCGGTGAGGGGTGGTGGGTCGGCTGTGACTTGCTGCTCATGCTTAGGGAGGGACTTCCCGGCGGTGTGGCGACATTGCTAAATTTTAAGTCCGAGAAGTAGAGAAGGTCTGTGGGTATGCATTCAACTATTAAGGTCTCAAACTCAGTAGTGTCTGAGCAGATCTTTATCATATTGTTTATCTGCCTGGGGTATTTTGTGCGTATGAGGATGTAAGCTCGATCCAAACGAAAACCTTTTAGTATGTTTGGGTTAACCACAATCAAATCCCTAAAGCATCTTGTAATGCTGGTGAAAGTGCCGCAGCTCCACAGGTTGAGTGGAATCCCGGTGGCGGAGATCCAGCAATAGCGGTCGCCTTCCTCATGAGCCCTTGGCCATTGCTTGATCGTGTGGAACCATTGTGAGAGCCAGCTCCAGTTACTTGTCTCCATTGCGATGAGCATCTCCTCATCTGGAAAAGATAATGCGAAGGTCCTGTGTCCTACCGAGTGTATCGAGATGTCGACACTTGTTCCATCTCAAACATAGCCTGAAAATGATCTCTAGAGCTGTTGTCCCTAGCCACGGCAACGACGCTCCATTTCAACTTCCCTAACAGATCTTGTGAAACGAAATCAGTGCATTTTATGACTGGCTGCCCTACGATCCCTGTCGGGTCCTCCTCCAAAGTGGGGTCGCCTGCGTTCTGTCTGGTCTTCCTGCCAGGATTGGAGGTGATCCTGGTTGGCTGTCTGCTTCTGGGGGCAGAATCTTGCAATATGGTCCAGCCACTCTTGCTTGCTGAGAACCCAAACAGTGGGTTTTTTGTCGCTGCGACTGTGATCAGTTCTTCATATATGCTTGTTTTGTCCAGAATCCCAGCAACTCGCCGAGCTTCTGCTGCTTTCTGCAACTCGACGAAGCCGAACTTCCGATTCTTAGTGTTTGTCTTCTCTAGGACGAGGCAATTTACGACTTTGGAGTGCCTACCGAAGATGTTCCTAAGCCATGCATCGTTCATCGTTGGTGGGAGGTTCCCAACGTAGAGCGTGGAGTGTGGGTGCTGCTGAGGCAGGGGTGTGGTCGGGTAGGGTTTGGTGGTGGTGGTTGGTCTACGCCGGTGGTGCAGGGTCACTCTCTCTCATACTTCGTTAATTGGGTCCTTCTATCGTAAAGTAGTAAATATAGAGATTCCAAGTTAGATGATGCATTGAATACTTATTAATGTGTGACCTAACTAGTTTTGGTAGTTGCCAACATATATATAAATTGTGTCTCTCATGTACGTACTTTCTTTTAGGTATAGAAAGTAAGTAAGGTGTTACTTAACTTACTTTTATCTATCAATCTACCGGTCGCTACGCTCTATAAAAAAAACCTTTATTTTTGGTGCAAATATGAAATATCTATGCCTGCATTTAATTTGCCATAAATGGTAATGCCATAATTTTGGGACTTAAATTGTGGTAGGCTCAACAAATGTTTCTCTCATTTTAACAACTCCATTTAGGTTTATGAATTTTTGCATATGGACACAATTTAGTATCCGAATTGTTTTAAACTTAAGTTTATTCTCGAACTTTTTAATATGAACCTTAAATGATTATTATCGTTAGTTTCTCCGTTAAGCGGTTTGACGTGAAATTTAAAAAAAGTATATTTTTTATACAATTATATTGTTGACGTGGCGAGTTATGTGCTGATCACGTGAGTTATTTAATATAGTTAGACCACACGCCAGTAGAATGATTGAAAAAAGTCGATATTGAATAGATTTAGAGATTTTTCTCAACTTTTCTCTCCTCCTTTTCTCTCTGGAAATCCTAGCTGCTGCTCCTAGTTCTTCATCTACGCTTTTTCTTTGAACCACCGTCGATTTTGTTGCTAATCTGCGGTGGCTCAACTTCGTCAACATCCATGTGGGCGGTGTCTCGTCTAGATAGTATTCGAGTTCTCTCATATGGAGAGTGTGGGTTTTTCTTGTTTTTCTATATATTCGTGTTTCGGTTTGCGGTGGCTCCCGTGGTAGGACCAGGTCACGGGATAGCCAGATTAAGCGGTCTGGTCTGGGAACATTCCGTGATCTCAGGGTAGAATAAGGTTTTGAGATGCGTTTGTAGTAGGTGCTCTGATTCAATTAAGGAGGAGAAGACGAAGGCCCAACGCGTTCAGCATTGCAGGACATATCGGGGGGAAGAAGCCTTGCCTTATGACCCGGATCTGCAAAGGGTTATCTGTGGGTTAGTTTTGCTCATAAGATTCTACCCGCATTGAGGAAAATTGACGCAGTAGTTTAGGTTTGTTTTTTGGTTTGTTAGTCGGTTTGGTCTTAGTTTGTTTAGTTCGATTTTTTCTTCTGCTTGCTTTGGTTGTACTGTGTTTTTTTTGGGATTGTCCCATTTTAATAAAGTCTGTCTTTTCAGATAAAAAAAAAAGATTTATAAAACGTCAAACCACTTGATGGATAAACTTACAGAAACTCTATTTTTTTAACGGAAACTAGCGATAATAACTATCTTGAATATACATGTTTGAAAGTTCAGAGATTTATCTTTTGTTCAAATTATGGAACATACTAGAGTTTTCACCTCTTCAAAACAAGATAGTGCTCCCCAAAAGGCAAATGTATATTTGACGAATCTTTAACTATGTTTGGTATACAATAGAAAATTAAGATGTTGACTTGCAATTTGTTGTCATCAGAAATTGTATGATTTGGGAGGCCGCAAGTTCGTGCTTTTGTCCGTGAACCCATTAGGATGCTATCCCATGGTTTTGGTCAGGCAACAGAGCAACACTGGATGCAATCAACCTCTAAACCAGGCAGCTCAGCTTTTCAACGCCAACCTGAGGACACTCGTTGATACTTTAAAACAACAAATGCCCGGTTCCAATCTTGTTTACGTCAACTCCTACGAGACTATCATCGAGATCATTACAGACACTGTATCCAAAGGTATATCTATACACGATATTGCTTAACTATGTTGTTAGTATATATATTATATGCCTGACAATATCTGCCGCGGGCTTAAAAAATGCGCGTTCCTTAATTCTAATATTATGTCTCGACATGTTCGATTCAATCTAGGTTTTGAGGACGTGGAGAGACCTTGTTGCGTAGTGCCATCGTTGTCCGAAGGAGGGAATGGAAGTTTATGCAAAAGAGGAGGACAAACATGTACGGATAGGAGCAAACATGTGTTCTTCGATGGATTACATCCTACAGAAGCTGTTAATGCTATCATAGCTACGAAGGCTTTCGCTTCTGACAACGGACATGAAGTGTATCCCATGAACGTAAAACAACTTGTTCAATTTTGAGTAATCAGCAAAAAAACTCAGGTCTTGAAAGTGCAAATATATGAAAAACAAAACTACTAATTAGACCCCATATATGTGTTACTTAGGCTTGTTATGTCATTTACATCAAAGTTCTCAAAGTTGTCCAGTAGCTAATTATGAATAGGTTTTCTTGTCCAATGTTAGTAGTATTGTACAATAGTTTTCGTTGACCCATTTCTAACAAAATGTTTATGTTTCTCTCCAATATACGATTTGACATACTACATTTCTCAAGGGCAAAGTTTTACAAATCTCAAACCGCACTTAAGGCACACGGGTCCTTTAAGGCTTAAGGGCGAAGCGCAGATTTTGTTGAAGAAAAGTATTCTTCAAAAACACTACGATACCGTTTGGATTAATATTTTTAGTTTGTGAATGAAAATGGAGAAAGAGAATGAGAATGAAATTCTTATCAATGGTGTTTGGATTAGAACTATTCATTCTCATTCCAATTCCGATTCCCATTTCCATTCCCTCACCAATGAGAAATTTGATTCCCACCATATTGGATGGAATGAGATTCCCATTCCCATTCCCATTCCCATGTCTTCATTTTTTATTTTACGATTCAAACTTTAAAAATTCATAACTTTATGCTCGGATGTCCGATTGACATAATTTTTTTTTGGTTTTCATATAACTTTCCGGGAGGAACATTATTATGATTATAATTTTTTCGAATAATGCATATTTATAACCAAAAATTCTGGAACAACATAAGAAAAATTAAAACAAAATTTCAAACCAGTTTCATATTCGAACTTCGGATCGGATACAAATTTATACAATACACACACATATGTACATTTAAAACAAAATTGTGACGATTCAAAATTTGCATCGGATTTGAATTTATGATTTCAAATTCAGATTTATAATTCGAATCCGATCCGAAATGAGTTCGGAATAAATGAAATCGAATTTTAAATTTAATTATGAATTTAATATATATACACACACACATGTACATTAAAAATCAGTTGTGACGATTCAATTTTCGTATTAAATTTAAGTTTTGGAATTCGGATTTATAAACATAAATTCGAATCCGATCCGAAAGATGTTCGGATTAGATGAAATCGAATTTAATTAAAACATATATACAGACACTCACACATACACATATATACATTCAAAATCAATTGTGGCGATTCAAAATTCGCATCGGATTTGAATTTATGTTTTCGAATTTATAGACATAAATTCGAATCAGTCGTGGGAATGGGAAAAAAATGATTCTCATTCCCATACTCTAATTTATCCAAACAACATTACATGAGAATGAGAATGACAATGGGAATGGAAGGAATGGCAATGGGAATGGCATCAAAATTCTAATCCAAACTCAACCTACAATAAATTATTATTTTAATATTCATATTAGTAGGACTTATGTATTATAGAACAGCACTAACAATCATAATCTAGCAGCATTAAGGAAATGGCACCGGCATTAAGAAAGCAGAAACAAGTTAAACTGAAAATTATAGTAAACAATAACACTTTAGTAACTCTATTGTTTAGAAGAGAAATAACAAAAAAAAAAACATATAGTAATTCTAATAGTCATGATGATCATTATAAAGAGGTGAAATCATCATATGAGTCATAAGAAAATTGTTGAAGGCTCAAACTATATATTTACTCCACAAAGGTAAATAGCTTCATATAGTATCCCTAATTTGCAGTCTAACATGCAACCATCCATCCCTAATTGATGGCTTCACAAATTTTAACATCAGTGAAGAACAATCTTGAGAAATGAAAACCACTAACCCCACTGGCTCATGAATAAGTTATTGTACGATAATGAGCAAGGAACATCCGCCTTTCTGCAAAACCGGGATATGTATTGAATTTTCACAACTCAGTACATACTTTTTCTGAATGTCAACTAATTAGTGTTGTTACTAAATTTCTCTTAGTTGTTCAATCATTCGATAAACAAAGTCATTCTTCGAACAATGGAAGTAAACAGGTGTCTTGTCGTGTCATGTAAGCTTGCAAGGATGTGTATAAAATACCATAATACCATACAAGACATTAATATGCACAAACAAAAGTAAGGAAAATGGACACATTATAAATACCCCACTGTGCTATGGATCCGTACTAAGAAGCTGGCACGGGCATGGCACCGTGAGATGAAAAGTAGGAGTTAAATGAACAGCTTAAGAACATGTTGTAGAGATCCAATGTCCAAACTGCAATGAAAGCTTTACAAAGAATAATTAACAGAGAGATGTTGATTTCTGATGAAAACAAGTTAGAAAATTTGAAGAAGAATATACCTGTTATAACCGCTGCAGCTGATTACAATTTTGAACACAACCTCGTCTTGATTTGATATAGAATTGGCTTTCGCATAACTGCAACAAAAAGAACCGAAGCCACTATGTATTCGTTCAACATGGTATCAGACTAAACAAGAAATGTGGAGTTGACTTAAACTGAAGCAATTGAAGATTTATGGACAGTGATTGTCCCAACAGAAGCTTTACTCTTAGTCTTCTAAAAGAAATGAATAAATGACTCTCTAAACCTTGAATATACTGATCATATGAATCAGACAAAAGGAATGCAATAGAAATTCATATCCTGAAGCATCTATTCCATTTAAGGGGTTAAGTAGCGGCAAGAAAAATTTGAATTTACAAAATCAGGATAGATGGTGCTAGCAATGTAGTATTTCAACAATTAAATCCCTCCATCGTGTTCACTTGAGCTGTTGTGTCTTTGTGGTTAGCCAACGGTATTGAATGGCTAAAGCGCTCTCTTCCGCCAGGTTTAGAAGAGGCATTGTTGTACCAGATCATCCCAACAACAGCAATGATCATGCCTAGTACAACATGCAGATTCAGACCCTCCCTTCCAAAGAAAAAGAACCCCAACACCAACACGAGAATGGTCTTCATATGGCCAAGTACTTGAAAAGAAACTGCTGTGAATCTCCCGATGCAGATGAACTGGCTGAGGTTGGTCCCTACTGCAATCATGCATGAGCAAATTATAAATATCTGCACGGAGATCAACAAATATATACAACAGTTAGTGGCAATTATTAGAAATCAAAATGTAAAGACTGGAAATTGTAATAACCAACCATGAAAACCCATTTGAGACATTGCTCACTTGTATACATCAAGCTTATAAAGTCACATTATTAGAGAGATTTTCTTTATGATTTCTCAATGGAAGTTTTATATCATGTCAAATAAACACTTTTTTTTTATCAGCAAAATAACTTTTATTGATGATAACTTGTTTTCCGAGGAATAAAAGCAATAGTACATGCACTGGTAGAGCAAAGAAACGATCTGCCAAAAAAGACAGTTGACAGGTGTTAATACAATCTGATGAAGCTAGGTCTATCATCAATAACGGTAATGCTGATTGAAATTTGCAACATGTAAGGATCTAGAAATGCGAGACTAGAAGGTTTACTGCATACCAGAGATATGATATCGTAGTTATACGCATCAACTCTTCTGTTTGTCAACCAATAATCAAAAAAGGGTCCTAAGAATAGTAAAGTCGCAGCCTGAGCTGGAGCAGTATGTCCCAATAGGCTGAAAGAACTGAGTGAATACCTCCTTTGCAGAAGATGTACATACTGCACAAGTGCATATAGGCAAGTTAACATGATCATACGGCAAATAATTGTGTACTGTATTGAAAGAATTCGAGAGACTGGCCGGATATTTGATGATATTGACAAAAAGAAGTTTTGGTGTAGATGTGGAATGTGAAACTTCAACTGAATTGAATAACATTCAACATTTTGAATCCATTTAGAGGCATGTCAATAATGTACGTGTTCGGGGATGAACACATGTACTGTGCCAAAGAAGACAAATCATAAATGAAGCATATAATATACTCATTTAACGATCTTTGTTATTATCTTTGGGACAACTTACATACTGTTGCAGAGAAGTGCTCCAGACTGCGACAAAAGCAGCAATAAAGCCTCTAGTATTTACACTCACATCGGTGACTGTGCAAATAGCAACGCCCAAGAGAACAACTGCTATGCTAAGCTTTGTGTTTCTTGAGTACTGAATCTTGTCTAACGTCACTTCCAATAAACATAGTACAGGAATGATACTCAGCTTAGCAATCTGAACAATGTGAAGGTTAAGAAATTATTACAAATAAAATATAGACAATCTAAAGCCAGTGTATATATATGGAGATTTACCTGATAAAACCCCACTGAATTCCACATTAAACTAACATTCATTCCAACAATAGAAAAGTTGGCAAAGAATACAAATTTGAGAAGCTCTTGGAAGGGTAATTGAGAGGGTTGAATGTATCCCAACCACCTAAGAACAGCCGTCATTAAAGTTGTGGTAGCAAAATGCAACCCTGTTAACGTAGTAGCTGCAGGAATTTATACAACTTTAACAAAAATACAACAATTCCCTACGTATCATGATCAGCAGGGAAACCGTTCATGATAGAAGCAAATGAAAATAACCATCAAAACAAGAACAATTCAGAGTTATGCGTTCATTTAGAAAATTATAGATAGAGAATTTGAGTCAAATTTCATGAAAGCATTGATTTTCGATAGATGGCTACAGAGCATCATCTGCAATGACAAATCATGTCAGATTGCTTTTCATTAGTGACAAATCATGTCGGATGGCTTTTCATAAGTGACAAATCATGTCTGATTCACCTGTCGGACTATAATGACTTAACTTGAACAACATTGATAATGGTCTGTAATGAATAATGATTCAACATGTTTTAATATGCTCATCCTTATCCTACATCCTGGCTCCGCTACTGAAGACAAGTTGCAACTATTACGTGGTCCAAGCCGAATGGATGGTTCATAGACAAAACAAATAAGCCGCACAAAATGTTGGAAACATAGGAAATTACCAAAGCTGAAGTCATAGGAAGCCATTAAAGCTTTATTGACAATGATAATCCATACAGAAGTGATAATATTGAACATCCATGCAGCTGCATCCACTGCTCCGTTCATGTCAGCCTTGCTCGATGGCGCCATTTTCTTTCGTTCTTACAACCCTTCACATAAGATCTCTATCCATCGCATCACACAAACCTCAACAACTTTGGCTGTTCTTGCACACAAATTTGAACTCAAGACTTATAATATACAGTATATATGATGACAATATATATGAAATTGTAAATGTATGGTTAATGGTATTGGAAACTACGATATTATAAGAAATGTAATGCGCAGGGAATCTCACCACCTCATTAATGGCTTAGCCTAAGCCAAAAATTAATTGGCTTAGGCCCCCCTTTCCCTATATATATATATATAGAGAGAGAGAGTAAATGAAATATGAGCCAAAAATTATTTGGCTTAGGATAAGCCAAATCAATGAGAGATTGTCACCTCATTAAAATATCAAGTTACTCATCCAAGTGAATTTGTGGGAGCGGAGCGACCCGCTGTATCCAAACATTTTAAATGAGGTGTCATAATTTCATTGGTGGCTTTGCTTAAGCCAAATAATTCTTGGCTTAGAATCCTCAATCCCTATATATATATATTGTTATGAAATAATATGAAAAGTAAAAGGAACATAGAATTGAGAGAGACGAATAATATATTCGTATATTGATTTGTCCAATAGTTGACCCTTTATATAGAGTACCAACTTACATAGAAATAGGAAATACAATTAATAGGAAACTCTACTATAAAAAAATAACAATATAAGTCAATACTTCTTCTCCA
>JAYMTA010001596.1:0-19372 GCA_036897625.1 Pelargonium cotyledonis
ATTATTTAAATATTTGTAAATGTGCGAATAATTTGATCGATTTCATTTTTAATGATTTATTATTTTTTTAATCAAATTATAACAATTGGCAAAAAAAATGATACCTATTCCCACACTTTAATTGATGCAAACAATGTCTCATGGGAATGGAAGGAATGAGAATATCAAAATTCTAATCCAAACGCAGCCTGAGTGTGATCTAATCCAAACACCATCAATGAAAATTTCATTCCCATTATTCATTCTCATTCTCAAACCAAAATTGCTAATGCAAACGGTACATAAGTTGGTTTGAAACCACTTTTGAGAAGTGTTACCAAACATGCACCAAAACCCTGTTAATTTATGGCCTTAAACTGGTAGAGATTTAAGCACTAAAAAAAGAGGAAAAGAAGAAGCTAAAACCCTATAGTCAGTGTCAGCACCAAATCGACTGCATTCTTCAAATTTCTAATTCCTTTTGAATGCAATAGATTAACAAAACGTAGTAGCTTCCTCTCCAATCCAAATGGGCAGATTCAGCAGGGTAGCTTTGGTTAGTTCATTCCTTTTTCCTTTTCCAATTTCATTTACATTCTATCAGCTTATTTACCCATTTTGTTTTCGTTCTCAGGCACGGTTTAGGCATTTGCTTTCTTCTTCTTCGAATATCGCCGTACAATCACACTCCGATTGTCTTCCCAGGGTTTCTCCATTTTGCCGATTTGTTCCTGCTCAAGGTTATGCCAATGACTATTTTTTTATTCCACATTTGTCTCTGGTGATGCTCATGTCCTCTTCTTCTTCTTCTTCTTCTTTGATCAGCTTTGCATAGCATCAGTTTCGTTGCTGGGAAATCTGCCCTACTGGGAAGCCGCTACTTTCATGCCACAGGTTACCTTCATAATATTCTTCCAAACTGGGTATTCTTCAATTTTCAGTATTTTTTTTCCGAATCAGTAGAAAATGCCTGAAATTGCTTATACATCTCACCCAATCAACCTATGAAATTCACACTGGTTGGGAGGTTAATTGTCTGAGTACTTTGTGTGTTTTCAGGATCCTGTTGCTCCAATGCCCGAGACTACTATGAAATTCTTGGTCTTCCTGAGACTGCTAGTCAAGATGATGTTAAGAAGGCTTTTCATTCTGTAAGTACATTGTGGATGTTGAAGTTTGGTAGGCTGGGTTTTAATCATTACATTGGAGGGTTAATAATTTTCTGCTTATTCTAGTTCTGCTGCATACTGTGTGACTGGATTTTATTGTTTGTCAAAAATTTCTAATTTTACTTTTTACTCTAAGAGCTTCTTAGAGTTAATTAATTTCTACTCAGCAAAGCATTATTCAGGGGTTTAAGCATTCAATGGGACCTAAAATTCCTACTTGTATTTTTAATATAAATGTTTCAGATGTGAACTTGATGATTTTGTTCTTGATGATACGGATCAGTTCCGCTGTCAACAATGTCTTAAAAGTAGAGTAATAGTTTTCAAAGTTCAGTGATAGATCTTTTTTGTTTTGAAATTGAAATTCGAGTATTTGTTTTCTCGTTTTCCTTTCTTTTCTGCCATATTTTATTTTCTCGGTTACCACTTGATGATGGATAAAAATCTATAAGTTAATTCAGCAATGAAGAGTTCGACATTTGGATAAGAAATTCGTACAGTTATGGGTACCCTAAGAGCGAGAGGGTCCAAAGGTGAGTACACTTGATTTTGAAATATGAAAACCATCATCATAAGTGCCATAATTACAGCTATAACATTTGAAGCCAGAAATTGAGACTTTGATATATGATTTTTATTTTTAATCCATAAACCATAACCAAGAAATCATGTGAGGCGCATATTAACTGCATCTCTATTACATCAGTGAGGCCCGCAGTTGAGGTGTGGGTCTCAATGAAGTTACCTTGTCTAAAGGTTTTTGAGGCTCAAGTGTGCGCCTCACACTTTAGGGGGCTTTTAAAACTCTGACATATTTTTCATTTCAAACACAACACATTAAGCACAAGAGTTTTTATTCTAGGCTATGTCATTCATGGAAAGGCCTTACATCTAGGACACCACCTTGCTTCTGTATATGTTACAAACCCAAAGAAATGCGTTTCAGTATTTGGAACATTATCTTATGATAGACATAAGAAAAAAATCCCTACTTTAAGTGGAAAATGGTTATAATTCTCCTTGTCAAGGTGGTGCTTTTCAATTTGACCTTCTTCAACTATTTATTGCTCATGCAAATCTTATCCAAATTTCGTTTTGTTATTTATACACCTATTTTTATTTGCAGCTTGCAAAAAAGTTTCATCCTGATACAAACAAGAATAATCCTAATGCAAAACGGAAATTTCAAGAGATAAGAGATGCCTATGAGGTTTGTATTTTTAGCAAATTTTTAGTTCTCATTTTAAGAGTTTGAAAAAAAAAGAAAAAACTGGTGTTTATTTCCCCCTCACTTTCTATTTAATCGTCAAATTCTAGAATGTTTTTTTCTTTCTATCTACTGACCTACTACTTTGATCACTCATTTTTCTTTCAGACTCTTCATGATTATGAAAAGAGGGCGCAATATGACATGGTAATTTTTGCTTTATTTCTTGGTATACAGTTGTTGGCTAATGCGACTTAACCAACTTCCTTGCTTAGTGACCTCTTCATTGTATAGCTGAACCCTCCACCTACAAACTTACTTGTGGGTTGTAGAGTGAAGTTTAATATGATATTAAAACTGGTTTGGTCTTGGATCTATGTGGCCCTTATGTGTTACCTCCCCTTTAATTCTTGGTCCATGTGTACAACCTGTTGTGTAGTCTTTTTTATTTTTAAATTAATTAATTATTTTTATTTTTATTTATTTAGGAAGTAGTAGTTTCATTAAGATTGCAAATTACAAACTGAAAAGGAACATACTTGACTTAGGACCAAATACCCTAACATGAGAAACATGATTCACAATTTTAAATATTCGACCAACTTCCATGTAGTTGGTTAAAATCTTGATTGCATCAATGAACAATAATACCAACCCTTGTCCTCTTATAAAACATTTGACCTGCAATAGTTTCGACTCCTAACGAAAAAAAACTACTTCCAACAAGGAAAGCCAAAACAAAACTTCCAACAATGGAAGACCTATCACAATATAATCAAACTATAGAAATAACAAAACTATTAGATTATGATTTAAAACGGTGAAATAGCATGAGAGAAATTAATCTACTCGTAGTAAGCATACTCTCACAAATGATCATAGAGACGGATATGATAACAAGGTGTCTACTATGGTATCCTACAAGATGAGACAATAGTGTTGATGAAACCCATTGAAGAATAAATTGATCAAGTTAGATATTCTAAATCTGTGTTTATTCAATACATGATAATACAACAAAAAAACAACCACAGCGATAAAAAAGATCAACAATGGTTCAAAGAATAAAAGTTTGATGAGGAATTAGGGAGAAGAGAGAACGGTAGGGTTTCCAGTTTTTTGAGAGTATTTTATGCAAGTACTTTTAACTTTTTGAGGTTAATTTTTCATATCCTTATGATATTTGTAAATCATTTGAAGGTTTATATATTGATTTGTTACCTTTGAATTTTGTACAACTCGTATGTCCATGTTTAATACAGACACGTGCTAAGTCAAGGAATGCAGAATATAATGCTGGTGATGCAAATCGATTTAGATATGCTTCTGAAACTCATTTCTCTAATTCCTTCCATAAAGTTTTCTCTGAGGTACTTTGGTAAACCTTATTTATTTATTTAATTTTTTTATATACTTTTGTAACAACAATTAGTGTTGGTAATTTTCATTGTATTGAAAGGCATTTGATGGTTCACAGATATTTGAAGATGAAAGGGTTCGTTTCACATCCGACATTCAGGTCATCTTGTTTTATCACTAGTTGCCAATTGTATTATTACGATGATTCATTGGTTCATACATTCTCAAGCTAGAATGCTATTTTCTTTCTCAGGTAGAGCTATCACTGTCTTTCTCAGAAGCAGCAAAAGGATGTACAAAGCATCTTTCTTTTAATGCCAATGTTCCATGCGATTCTTGTCGTGAGTAAAGTTATCTTTTGCTTGGTATTTGATAATCTTCCCATTACGAAAGCTACATATAATTTGTTGAAACCTTAATAACTTTAGACACAATATCATGAAATTAGCCTTTGATCGGAAGGGCATTTTGCCTAATGTGCATAGAGTTAACCCTTTATAAGTGTTTTAATGTACTTTAGTATATGGTGCAACTTGTTAATGGGTATCACATGGGGAGTTCAAAAGTTGACTCACAATGCTCACAACATGTGATATTTGGTCGAGTTACAACGAGATAATTAAGTATGCCTACTAGTCTCCGATACTTGACTTGCTAGAGGTCGATCTTGGAAGAAACTTCAGTCTTCACATGGGATTCAATGGACACCATGGTGCAAGGTGTACGATCCTTGACATGGACAACTCGTGGCGCGACAATTTTGAGAGTCGTGCCTTTCTTTTTCCATTTGGTGAGGCACACGATACGTCGCAAATATGAAACACCATATTCAAATCGAAATATATTTATGTTTTATTTTTTCTAAGTTAAAATCCATATTCCTTTTAAGCTAGTAAAGTTATAGATGAAGACAACTTTCAATTCAATCATAAAAGGAAATAATCATGCAGTAAATACACGCCCTGTAACACTTAAATCTAGCATTGTCAGACATCGAGGAGGAAAATGATGGATCATGCTTTAAATCGTTTGATGATGATAATGGATTATCGATTTTCTAGTCGAAGAGGTTGAATTCTATGATAGTGAGATGCAATACTCTACTTTTGGTTAGATCTCTAGCGTAAGAATTGTTGAAGTGGGTGAAATAAGTCAGTCACAGAATAAATATGAAACATATAAAGTAATATAATGGTGAAAGCTAGACCTTATTAAATTTTTTATTTTTAAAATTTTATTATGAGAAGCTTAAGCCATTATATGTAAACCCAATTATTGTAATTTAAGATGATATCAAAACAAGTTTTGAACATGCCATTGTCCCGGAGGTGATTCGTTTATGTTGCCTCCTCTGTGACCTCCGGGCGACTTGCAAAAGGACATGCTTGTAGTGGCCTCCTAGTGGAAGGAACATACCTACATGTGAGGTGGAGTGCCGATTTAAAAGGGGCTAAGATTGTGCACGCGTTAATCCCACTAATAAAAGAAAAAAAACGTGCGCCTTGTATGTGAAAAGAAGCGTTGAAGTGGTGGAATAAGTCTCTCATTGAATAAATAGGGAAGACATGAGATACATATAAATGTGCAAGGCAAACCTGAAACCTTACTAAAAAGAGTTGACATTTTAATTTGGGAAGCCCAAACCATTATGCGTAAGCTCAATTATTGAAAGCTAATAGAATGATGATTGTCATCCCCTTGCGATGACATCAACAAACTTTAATAGCCATGTGTTGGTACGCTTTTCATCGAATTTGGCATAAGCCATTGACTTCTCTGATTTGTGATATTTTTTCTTCATTTTCTAGTGTTTTTTTTTTCTTCCACAAACTCAAGTGTCGATTCAGTGACACGTTGAGTTTTAGGGGGATGTTGAGATATTTAGAATCTCATAATATAAATGATTTGTTTATGTATGCCTTATTTGAATAGTTTGGTTAGTTTCCATTAATTAGTTAGTTTTCTATCTCTACTATTTTCTTTTCCTAGCACAATTTACTTGTCTAAATTAGTGTTTTGGTATTCAATAAAATGTAGAATTCCGGTCATCTACTTTTACATGTAAGAAGAGTGCCATCAAAGTTGCGCAACGGAAGCGTGGTGGGATCATAACCCGCAAGACCCTGGATCGGATCTTGAATATGATACCATGATAATTTTCAATAATGTGCTACATATAATTGTGTAAGTGAAACCCTACTAACAATATTGACCTCTTAGTAGTGGAAGTCCAAACCATTATGTGTAGTCTAATATATTAGAATTTAATATGATATCAAAGTTGATTTTTGTTGCTCCACAATCTTTGCTCGACCTACTTGAGATTTCCCATCTTCTGCTCTTGCTGGCGTTTTATGTAAAACAAAGTTTCAATAAGTGTAACCTCCTCAGACGCCCAAGTCAGACATTCTTTTGATACTATAGAACTCTAGGGATTAGCGCTTACCCCTTTTCACAGTTTGTTCCTTCCTATTTATACTCAATGTCTCCCCCACTACTTTTCCTCTCGTCCTTTTAGGTTTAGGCTTACAAACCGCTTATAGGTTGTTGTGGTGGTGCTAGGCCCATCAGTTGAGGTGGCACCGTATCTCCTAACAATTTTGATGAATGTTTGGGTCTGTTTATGTTGCCTCCCCCTTTGGTCTGCGACCCGTTTGTAGAAAAAACATGATTGCAACGACCCAAGTGTGGAATACAATACCTACATGTGAGAGAGAATGCCGATTTAAAAGGCTCCCAATTATGCACGTGTTGAGCCCACTGATTAAAGAAAAATGCGAGGCTCGCACATGATGGGGAGTGTTGAATTGTGTGAAATAAATTTCGCATCAAATAAATATGAAAGAAATGGGCGACATATAATAATGCAAGAGAAACATCTCTAATAAGGTTGATTTTTTAGTAGTTGAAGTGCAATCAATTATGCATACTTCAATATATTGAAATTTAAGATCATTATTAGTAGTCCATTATTGAAATTAAACATGGTATCGGAGCTGGTTTTGTTTCAAGCCTGCCGCCAATTATGTAGCCTCTATCTTTGGTCTCTAGCCCACTTGCAGAATGACATGCCTACAGTGGTTCACATGGGGAAGGAAAATACATACATGTGGGGTAATGCCGATTTAAAAGGCATTCGATTGTGCACGTGTCTAGCCCACTGATAAAAGTAAAAATTGAGGCTCGCACGTGAGGTGAGTGTTGAATTGGGTGACAGAGTCCCAAATTAGATAAATACAAAATGCTTGAGTTACATATAATGGTGCAAGTGAAACCCTACTGAAAAGGTTGACCTTAAAATAGTGGAAGCCTAAGTCACTATATGTACTCCATTATTCAAATTTAACAATTAATATTAGAAGTTAGAACCATAAATTTCATTTGTGACTAAGTTAGATGTTTTCCTAGTATAGTAATCTATTGAATTAGTCTAGAATATACATATACATTTAATACATATATAGCGTCTTATTTTCAAAAGGCGCGTGCCCTGCACTATCTCTAGAAGAGCTTTGCGCCATTGTGTTCTTTGTGCCTCAAATAATATTACTATCAGCTAGACTGGCTCTAGCAGGCCGGTTTCGTCAAGCATGTCCACAACGTGTTGAGCAATGAGACTACTTTATTTCCTTGATTTATATTTTTTATAGATAGCCCTAGAAATTTCACATCTTGGGCACACTTAAACATAACCATCAAGTTAGAAAATATATGCTGTAGGAATAATTAAATCAAAGAGCAACATTGTATCTGTGATTTAAAACCTTAAATTAACACTGACTAGTACATGCTCTTCAGTTATTATCCTGCTTATTTTTGTCTCTTTTGCGAGTTGAAGTCATGTTTCTTGATAAATCTGTCTTTATCTTGCCATTTGCATGATGCAGATGGGCATGGTTACCCACTTGATGCCAAGATGCATATTTGTCCAATTTGCCGAGGAATGGGGAAAGTAAATGCTCTAAATCCTTCTGAAATGATTCAGCTTAGGAGGATAAAATCTTTTGTGTACTGGAAAGAGAGATAAGTTCATTAGATTAATTTTTTTTTTACTTATTTTTGATAACACCCAAATCTTTGGCTAGGTAACAATTCCTCCATTTACATCGACATGTGTTGGTTGTAAAGGATTTGGCCACATCTTTGAGGTCTGCTCTGAATACTAGTGAATAGTACACCATTGAGTTTGATTTCTTGACATGATTAAAATTATTGATGCATTGATAATCTGGTACAGGAACGTTGCATACGTTGCAGAGGATCAGGGGTGATAAAAGGAGCTCGTGATGTTAAAGTTACAATACCAGCTGGTTGGCTTTTAACCCTCCTCTTGACGAAGTCATATCTTTAATATTGTTAAGTACCTTTTGAACAGTTGTCTATTCCATCTATGAAGGGTTTGACATGAAAATTGTCTCTTGGTCTTTATATATATATAGATTTTTTATGGACCAAATTAATATTTGTTCTTATTTCTCAATCAATATTTAGATAACCGACTTGTGTTGCATGTTTGGTGCTGTTCATCCCTGCCATTTGTCTTAGGTGGTTTCTGTAAAACGCACTGTGTTGCATTTCAAGATGTTAAAATATCATCTAAGAAAATAATAGACACATAATCACATTCAGAGTGGACTGTAGATGTGTAACATAACTTAGCATTGTGTCTGGATTTTCCATGCATCCTTAGGGTGACGGGATGAATGAGAATATGAGATCTTTAGATTGAAAAAAGCCACCATGACCAGTACATTATTTCATTCCTAACTGCTAAACATTATTTTCTGTTTTATTAATGTTCAGTTTTCTGTAATTGTATCAGGCGTGAGTACCGGTGATGTAATCCATGTACCAGGAGCTGGAAATGTTGGGGCGGAAGGAATTCAACCTGGCAGTTTATTCATAAAACTGAAGGCACAACTCTATATGATTACACCTATATTTTTTTGATCATACTTTGATATTGTATATAGAAAATAATATGCAATATGCTACGCATAGACAAATCTTTTTTCTTATAGCCTTGTTTTAGTTTTCCGAGTCTATCAGCTTCCTGTTATATGCATAATTGCATACAGATGCATTCCACTTTAATGATAACTAAAAAAGCCATCACACGTACTTGTTTTCATGATAGTAACTCCCATTTGAACTTTAGACATTTATGTACTCTTGGCTTGACTTCAATGGTTCTTCTTTTGACTTGACTTTTGCTCTCTTCTCCTTGCTTTGCTTCATCATTTTCCTTCTTATCATTGAAGTAATCCCACATGAAATGTGCATGGAGTTATTGAGCAATTGGTATACTTGTTGGGCCTTGCACTTAACAGGTTAAACTTTTAGGTTGGAGCCAAGTTTAACATGACATCGTAGTTGTGTAGTATCCTTGCATATTCATTGATCAACGTGCAAATCAGGCCTGAACACGAGGGGGGACGTTGAAATATCCCACATTGAATGTTGTGGAGCTTGAGATCACTTGATGTACTGTTGGTTTAGTGTGAATTTTTAGTTTGGAGTATAGTTTGATATTTACTAATAAGTTTTGTTAACGTACACAGTCTATCATTCAATCAATAATTATCTTCTTGGCGATTGCTTGTTAGGGATAGTAAGGTCTTGTTCGTTTTTGTTTCCTCTTCCTATCTCATTTCTTCTAACTTGCAGTCCAGTTCCGCTTTATGTTATTTTTTATATGTTCAATCTATGAATGTACCATTCTTTATCAGGCCTGGTGTTTAAAGATCAACTGCTGTAGATAAAAAAATCACTTTATCATGTTTTGATGTTTTTAATCTAGTGTTGAGAAAAGAGAATAAAAACAGCGTGCTTTTTAATTTTTAATTTTTAATTTTTAATTTTTAATTTTTGTCTGATCGTTTGTGATATAGATTTGTGCTCAATAATTTAGTTGCCTCATTTATACAATATGGATGCCTGTTCACATATACTATTGTGATTTACATATTTGTTTATTTGCTATTTGTCTTACGTAGGTTGCTGAAGATCCTACCTTTACTAGAGATGGTGCGGATATTTATGTGGACTCAAATATTAGCTTTACGCAGGTGAGAATTGTTTACTTGTGGATATCCTCCAATGTCCTTTTTTTTGTCCCTGTCGTTTAAAATGATGTACTGTTTTATCATCTTTTAATTTCATCTGGTCTTAGCATGACAATAATTTAAATGCTCTCTCTCTCTCTCTCTCTCTCTCTCTCTCTCGTGTTTTAAAACTCTCCTCACATTAATATTGTCGGTGGCGGTGAGTAGACAACAGGTGTTACCCTGTGTACTTGTATCACCCCTATGATGCGTAGGACTCTTCCACTGAAAATTTGGCATCACAGACACTCGATGACAGGACAGTCATGTCTGCTTGAGTGGTAACTAGTTTGGATACTTGTAAAAACAGTCAATTGTATTTACCTAAAAAAACTGGAAATTTATGAGATGTTATGCATGTTTGCCAAGAAACTTTGTGATAGTTATCAGTTCATATTGTAGTACTGTCTATGAATTGACTCCTTCTGTGTAAGCAAGCAGTAAATATTTTAGACACTTACATGTGCTTGTTTCCTACACAATTATCACAGAACCTGTATTTTCTCTTGGATTATCAAAGCCAGAAGGCTTCTGTAAAGTAACATATACCTCAATGCAATTTAAAATGATATGACATCAGAATTTATGAATGCTAGAAATAATGACAATCAAGACAAATGAGTCAAGACTCTAGAGGGCGTCTATTTTAAAATCGTATGGCATATGGTTTAGTATGTTTTGATGATATTCTTAAAAAACGCATGTACCGTATGTGGATCAAGGTATTCGCAAGATATAATTGGTTCTTTGCCATGCTTAGACACTGTTACCCAACTTGCTTTTTGATCCCACAAGTTTAACATGTCATTCTAGGCTGTTGTAGGTGTACTTACTGCGGTCTCTTTTTCTATTTTTAAATTAGTTCGGCTGTGAGTTCTTTTTAATTGAAGTTTAACTTTTCTACAGGCTATTCTTGGCGGGACAATTGAGGTGCCCACTTTGTCTGGGAAAACGCAAGTGAAAGTATGGCTTCTGTCATTATGTTATTCTTTCTCTTCATAACCAATTTATGTTAAAGAAGACTGTCCTCATATCTTTAGTAGGCGTGCAATAATGGTTAAGTTGCCATCTTGGGATAGTGGATTGTCCCCGTTCAGTCATTGTTTTTTTTTACTATTTAAAAAAAGATAAGAGGAAGAGGGGATATATGTCTGTACTTTACTATTTCATTGTCATTAGAAGAAAAAGGGTTTGAAATACTGAATGGCAAGTGTCTAATTTCTTGAATGTGTCCAACACAAACAAGATATTGCTCTGTAGAGATCTAGAGATACATGTCGTGGATATGGTGAGAAATGTTCTATGTAGCATCTGAGCATATGGTTCTCTTCTCCTATGGCTGTCTAACAATGGACTTTCATGTAGGAAGACGGGTTACTTTCTAAATGTACTGAGACTCCTATACAAACATCTCATCAACCATTCCTTGTTGTCAACCTAGTACTGAAAGTACCTCATTGGTGGTTTAAGGAATAGAAACAAATGATAAACAACACTCAAAGGCATAATATGAATGAGATAATCGATGATAGTTGATTAAGGTATGATGCGTCTGTTTTGCCTGGGGTCAACTCAAGCACACTAGGATGTCGAGGTGTAGGTCTTCTTGGCCACGTATGCAAAGGTACTCCTAAAATGTTCTAATTCTTTTGTTAATTGTCGATTCACGTAACTTGGTTGTGCTGGACGCTGGAGCTTGTGGTACCTTCACCTGCAAGGAACAAGACACCAAAGAACGATGACACGGGGTTGTGGATCCCGGACACCGCCTCAGGCAAGAGAGTAAGTCCGTGAAGATAACCACGAGGGCTCTATTGCCTTTTAGAAAGAGAAAGTAGAGAGAGAAAGTAAACGTGAATTATGAGAGAGATCCTCTTCTCTATGTGAGAAAAGTTATTTATATTAAAACCTTTGGAGTGACACGTGTCGCCGTACGATTGGCCAAAGTCGAAGAGGCTTGGAGCCTTGGTTGGCTAGATGGTGCATTGCGCGCCGGTCGGACGCGGCCACCCCCTCACGCCTCTGCCACGCGGGCGATAAAGACATTGGAAGCCTTTGCCATGCGGGACACCGTCCTAAGTCCTTAATGAGACTCATGTGTGGCTAAAGTGATAAGGAGTGTGGAAGTGTGTTTGGGACGACCGAGACGATGGTCCAATGCGGGAACTTGTGACAAGCTTGGGACGAAGAAGCGTAGCTCGAGGGAAACTTTGGTGTTCCAAGGGAGGAACATGGACCAAAGCTCTTGAATGGCTCGAGGGAAGCATGGCTCGAGGGGAGCATTGGATCCTTCGAGGGAAGCTAGCCTTTGAGGGAAGCTGTCGATAAAAGTTTGCCTTCGAGGGAAGCATTGGAGCCCTCGAGGGAAGCTTTGGAGCCTTCAAGGGAAGTTAGCCTTCGAGGGAAGCTTCGGAGCCTTTGAGGGAAGCTTCAGAGCCTTTGAGGGAAGCTTCAGAGCCTTCGGGGGAAGTTAGCCTTCGAGGGAAGCTTTGGAGCCTTTGGAAGACCATTGGATGAACAAGGAAGGCTTTGGTATGCCTTAGGACATCACGGCTCGGACTGTAGATGGTTGTGGACCAAGCTTAGCTTGGAGACCTTAGACGTCTAAGGGAGCCTTTAGGAAGGCCTTGGACTAGCTTCGGGTGGCCGAGGATGGCTTTAGGAAGACCTTGGAAGGCTGTTGCGTGGATGCGGACCAAGCTTTGGTTTGGTGTCCTGTACGGACGTCCGTACACCGTACAGGACATGCCAAAACTTGGAGTCTTGTACGGACAAGGCTGGTGTCGTCTTGGCTTGAGGATGACTCGGATGTCCATGGGAACCCTCGTGCGATCCTTGGATGGCCAAGGGACGATGTTTGCACGAACCAAGTGAGGTTTGGAGGCCAAGGAAGACCTAGGAGCACCTTGAGACGTTCTTGAAAGCGTTTTTCAAAACGGTTGACAAAATATTGTAAATTTATTGCAAATCTTGTATTAAACTCTTGAAGTTGGTTTGGCCGGTGCAAATGGGTAAGGCAAATTAGAGAGGTCAAGTCATAGTACAAAAGATGATGGATTATTGATAAATGCAAGAGTCACATTAAACTGTTGAAGATGGTTTTGCTGGTAGGTATGAGTTAGGCAAATGTAAGTGGTCAAGTCATGGTATAAATGAGTGGATAATTGATAATTGCAAATTTTCTATTCAACTCTTCAAGATTGTTTTCCTGGTATAAATGGCTATGTGCTTATTCTAGTGTTGTCAATGTCACAATAAATATGAGCATGATTTATTTAAGTGATCAAGTCACATTACAAATGGGTTGACACTTCACTTTAGTTCATTTATTCTATTTCATATATTAATTGAGTTAGCCTAACCACCAAAACTAAAAATTCTTCATATTATAACCTTTTCTGTTACAATGAAACGGTCGACCCTTTTCGATTACTAAAAGTAGCTCTATTTCACGCCCTACTTTCACTGTGCACCTGTTAACCGATTTTACAAATGGTTAAGAGATGGAGTTCTCTACAACTAGGGTTATGCGCTGTTTTGCTTATTAAGGGATATGTGTCAACCAAACCAAAATCATTTAAAATAGGAGATGAAGAATATGCAACACCAAAAGTGGACTGGAGACATACAGTGGTTAGTAGTGATTATTGTTAAGGCTTTGGTTCTTAGCAGCTAGGGTCAGGGTGAGAAAAAAGCAAGAGAGAGTGGTTAGAGATTGATTGCTTGGTCCTATTGTGTAAGGCTTACAGGAGCATTTTAACAGTACTTAAGGCCATTCACCAATCCTAAGTCTTGTATTTATGAAAGATGATAAGTTCAATAACAATTTTCTGTATATTGGTAGTTAAAAATCCTAGCTTAATAGACTGGTTGTGAAAGTTTTAGCCTTGTATTATAATATGTGGACTTGTATATCTAATACCTTTCCATGCTTTGCAATGATGTTCCTCTCAGATACCAAAGGGAGTGCAGCCTGGTCAACTTCTGGTGCTCAGAGGCAAAGGTACATTAAATAAATTCTTGCCTTGCTGAAGTTTTTTTGTATGTTTTTCTTCTTACGCTATACTTACACCACAAGCTGCTACAGGGTTGCCATTGCCAAGACCTGGTTTTCTTGCGGACCATGGAGACCAATATGTGCGTTTTTGCATTTATTTACCCACGTAAGCTTTTCCTTTCTCTGTCTGTTTTTCTGTTTGTTCCATGGAGACCAAGGTCTTATTAATGTACAAGGTACAAGACCTTGGCTACTATAATTGCCATTCTCTCTGTCTTTTTGTTTGTTATTTTGTTAACAAAGAGCTCTGCTATCGGTTTTGGCTCACATACATTCATTAAGGAGTTTCATTAAGTGTTTGAGCCCCATAATTTGACATAATTGATCTTTTTTGTTGTTGATTTGAGTTGCTGTATTTTAGGGATCTTAGTCAATCCTAATTGAACTCCTTGTATTATACATTGGGCATTGTTATTTGTATATGTTAAATATTGTTGAATTTGAAGAGAAGAATTGTATATCATTATTAATTTATACTAAAAAATAGGAAACTATCTAATTTAAATAGGAAACTAGCTAATAACATCTATCTTCCTAGTTATGCACAAATACTAGCACAACACTCCCCTCAAGCTGGAGCATATAAGTTGTTTGCACTAAGCTTGCCTCAAATATAGTCTATACGTGGTCCTCAAAGAGACTTTGTCAAAAATCTGTCAATTGGTCTTTAGAATTGACGAAGCTATTGGCAGTACATCCTGACATGATCTTTTCTCTAATGAAGTGACATCAATTTCAATATGCTTAGTTTTCTCATGAAACACTGGATTGGATGCAATGTGAAGAGCTGCTTGATTGTCACATATCAACTTCATCTGTGTAACCTCCACAAATTTCAATTCTTGAAAAAGTTGTTGTAGCCAGATAAGTTCACACGTCGCCAAGGCCATGACCCGATATTCAGCTTCAGCACTGGATCTAGCAACAACATCTTGCTTCTTACTTTTCCGCAACACTAAATTATCACCAAACATTACACAATAGCATGATGCGGAACGTTTGTCTGAAGGAAGAGGCTTTAGGTGTTTTACTCTAACCTAAAGCTTTAATACCATGTTGAATTTGAAGAGAAGAATTATATATCATTATTGAATAGCAAACTATTAATTTATACAAGACATATGAGCTAGAAAAAGGAAATACTAAAAATAGGAAACTACCTAATGTAAATAGAAAACTAGCTAATACATCTATCTTCCTACATTACTTAAGGAGTTTCATTAGGTGTTTGAACCCATAATTTGACAGAATTGATCTTTCTTGTTGTTGATTTGAGTTGCTGTATTTTAGGGATCTTAGTCGATCCTAATTGAACTCCTTGTATTATAAATTGGGCATTGTTAATTGTAAATGTTAAATATCAATAATGGGCTACATACAATAGATTGGGCTTCGACCGTTATATTTAGCTCATTCTCTTTGTATTTTTTCAATGTGGGACAATACGCACTTCAACACTCCCCTCACGTGCGAGTCACATTTTTCTTTGTATTGGTGAGCTCGACACGTGCACAATCGGGGACTTTTTAAATCGGCACTCTAAATAAATATGACATTCTCTCAATATTCCAATGGTATCAAAGTTTCACTTTGTTTCTATTTTCCTTTTTTTTGTCTTGGTCGAGTATCATTACTAGGAAGACCACTGCTCTCCGACGACTCTCCTAGGGTGGTCCTTTCATTTCACCGTAGACACCATAAGGTTTAGATCATGCCAACACTCCCCCTCACATGTGTATATTTCTTCTGCACGTGTGCCATTGTAGACATGTCCATCTGAAAGTGATTTAGAGACCACGTAGGAATGCAACATTAACGACCAAGGCCAAGATCAAAAGCTGCTTTGATATCATGTTAAATTTAATAATTTATAATGGATTCGGCTTCCGCTACTAATATGACAACCTTGTCAGTGGGATTTCACTTGCACCTTTACATATAACTCATTCGTTTTATAATTTTTCAATGTGAGATTTTAGTCACCACTTCAAAAGATCGGGAAGTGAAACCCTATTAGGATAAGGTGAGCCTCAAGGATCAAAGGTTTATAGGTAGACATAACTATCTCACAGTAATTCGATCCTGATATCTCGTTTGTTGTGAGCATTTAAGTCAATTCCTAAACTCCACATGTGATGTCCATATAGAAGCTGCACTCAAGATTTTAGAATACATAAAAAAAAGTGTATGGGAAAGGTCTATCTATGAGAGTAAGGGGTATATAGAGATGAATTGCTATTTAGATGCAGATTGGGAAACATGCCCTCCCGATCAAAGGTCAACTTTCGGTTATTGTTTCTAATGTAGAGGAAATTTAGTCTCGTGGAAAAGTAAGAAAAGAATGTGGTGGCAAGATCAAGTAGAATGTTGGGCAATGGCCAATGAAATATCTGAAGTACAAATGGTTGATGGTTCAAACAAATAAAAGAAATGAAATTTTGCAAGGTGATTCCAATAAAACTCGTGTGACGATTAGGCTGCCTGCCCTCTAATCTCGTTTTCCATGAGAGGACCAATTACATCGAGATAAGTGTGAATTTTGTATGGAAAAAGTTGGTCGAGGGAATCATTGTTACTGAGTCCAACGATCAGTTGGCCGTTGGTTTCACAAAGTAACTTAGGGATCCTCAAATTGAGTACATTTGTAATAAGTGTGGTGCATACAATATTTATGCTCCAGCTCGGGGGTCTTGAAATCACTCTAAATTAGGATTTAGATTCCTTTGAGTTGTTGTATCTTTTAGGGATCTTGTTTGATCCCAATTGATCTCCTTGTATTATAAATTGGGCTTTATTTGTAAATACATACAATATTTTCTCATTATTCACCACGTTAGTGGTCACTAGTAACTTAACATTTTGTCATAGGAGGACCACGTTATCCAGGTGATTCCTCTTAATGTGTTTTTGTAGTAAACTTCATTGTATTCAATGAAACAGGGACCTATACCAATGAAGGCTCAGGACTAGGGGATTAATTAACATAATTGATCCAAAACAAACCTGGAAAGACAGGATTCCTCTAAATGTGTTGTCTGATTCTTTTGAAGTGTTGTCAGTTCCATGGGAATATTTTCCGCAAAATACAGTGCTAAACTGTGCTCTCTCTCCCTCTCTCTCTCTCTCTCTCTCACACACACACACACACACACACACACATACACTCAAATAGAGAATATCTTGAAATTGGCAAGTTGTGCTGCCTTTGTCTATTGCTTGCAATTACAAATGATAAGCTTTTTAGTCGTGTTTTATTGGAACCAAATATTGTACACTTCACAAATCGTACAGTTTTGTCATTTTATTATTCATTCATTTATTTGGAGCTTTCAGCTGTTGTGCAACAGCTAAACCAGGAGAATTGAATTATCTCAATGTGCTTTGTTTTATTGTAGTGAATTAAATGAACGGCAACGTGCCATTCTGGAGGAATTTGCAAAATCAGAAATTAATTATGAGAACAGCACCCATGGTAATGGAAATTGGTGAGTGTTTTACTATGTTCTTAAAAAGGCATGTTACTAATGCTAGTTGATGGTTGCTCCCATGAACTTAGAAACATACCATGACTTGTTAAGGTTAACTCTTGGCATAAACATGTTGTGCAAAAATCAGCTCTGAGCTTCTGCTTCATTATATGGTGTACAAACAAAATTTTCTGTACTTTTGATCCTAAATAATACTCGCATGTGAGGTGTAAGTTTTAGGCTATATTTGGGTGAAAGTTGTCATATTCTCTCCATCAAGGTTAGTCTTTTAAAAATTCACTCTCTGAAGCCATGTGACAATACCTGAATTGCATACATGTTATTGGGAGTGAGTCAGGGTTGAATCGGATAATTTGAAAATAGTCGTGAATCATGTTGCGCATCTGTATTATTGCTTCATAGGATATATTAGGATCCATCAGTTCTCTAGCTTATGTTGGGGTCATCTGGGGATCTATTATGATAAATGTTCCAATATTTCTAACATGTATGATTTTGTGTCTGAATTCATGTCAGTTGTGGTACTTGAGTTCGGCTTATCATTGGACATTGGTTTCTTTAATAGTCTTATAATTGTTGTAATCGATAACAGGCTTTACCAGCAGCTATCTACTGGTTGAACTTACAGGTGGCAGCGAATTCTCGAACATAAGTTTATGGTTGGGGTGTCATTGCTCATGTTTATCCTTGTGTTCATAAACAAAATCATGGGGATGGGGAGCTGAAGTTCAAACTCAAGGCAGATCTATACTTACATATACATGGATTGAGAATTGACAGGCGGCCGGGCATACCAGTGGCTGCAATATAACTTGATGTATGCAGAAATTGTTGACGATGGAATTAGAAAGTATCAGTCAATCTCGTAATCAATCTCATACTCGTATTTGCTAACAATTGTTGTATAGAAGATTGATTACAAGACTATTTTTTGAGGTTGCTCATTTTTGTTTGTGCCGCCAAAAGAAATACAAGGTAAATAAGAACCAAACAAATGTGCATCAGCTCAGCTCTCTCTGTATAAGATGGATCAAATCTCATGCAACAATATTAATATTCTTTTGCTGCGCTTGCACTTACTTTTGCGTACGTATGTCAATGTGTACAAGTTTCTGTCAAGTGTCTTATTTGTCAAGCTGGTCGTGGACTCCACAATCACAATCAACTCTTATGAAAACGAAAAATCTGCCACAGTAACTATATGGGGGACAAGTTAAACTCAAGTGAAATTCAAATGTACCTACACTAACATAAATGTGTTTGTTCTAAAATTTTGCGGCGGTGCTTGGGCCAAAAACTATTGAATCCATCAGGGTCTTAGTTAATTACAGTTTTCTACCTTATGATAGACCTTTTTTTCAGTTTTATATCCTAAACTATTTTTTGAATGTTTTTCCTACCCTATGGTATGCAAAGCTTGTTCCGTCAGTTATTTCGGACAGAAAACACCATTAAAACCCTCATGTGCCATGCACATGCATGTCAGTTATATTTCCTAAATCCTTAAAAATGCCCTTACCTTGTATACCCTTACCTCATTCATCTTCTTCGCTGCTGCTTCTTTGTTTCTTCTTCTTCGTTGGAGTAGAACCAGGAGCAAGCTCCATTGTTGAAGATACCTCGCCGGCCAAGCTACTGGATCTCGGCCATCTCGCACCAGATTTGCTCCGCCAAAGATGGTGGAGCTCGCCGATGTCATGGAAGAGGTCAAACGACGTCGTCGTTGCGTGGGTCAGCTCTAACGGCGTCGTCGGATCCGGTCTTCGATTAGTCCGCCATGGTCTTCGACCATTAATCCACTCCAACCATTACTCCACTCCGCCGTGGTCTTCATATTCTCTGACTTACTCTTTTCGTTAGATCTCTCTTTCTCTCAATTTGTCGTCGTATTAATCTATCTTGTTGAAGCTTCGTTCATTGGATTTGAGTGGGTTTTGTTTTTGAATTTTTAGTACATCAAGTTTGTGAAAGGTACATGAAAAATGTGGATTTGTCAATACATCAAGTTT
>JAYMTA010001597.1:0-19370 GCA_036897625.1 Pelargonium cotyledonis
TCCTCCCAATTCATTTAATTCCAGCCCATAAATAACATAATATTTTTTTACCATATTGCACCTGTTAACTGTAAAAAACCGACAGTCAATATTCAATTCTCAGAAATTCTAACATAACTTCCAAAATCGCCTGATACTTTTCTCCTCTGGTCCAAACCCATATCAATTTTATTTTAAAATACCAATTAAAATACATAATCGAATCAAAATATGAGTTTCTTTTTTTTAATAAAAGGGCAAGCCTGCTTTAAGTATAAATACAAGTGCAAAATAAAATAATATTTATAATTTTATTAAAGTACTGATCTATCTGTTTGGCCATTTTTCTTTTTTCCAGCTTTTTTTATTTTATTTTCTCTCTCCCATTTCTTTCTCTCTGAGTTCACCGCAGAGCCTGACTGGGTTCTGTCCGGCATTGACGAGTCGACCGGCCGGCGGATCGGTGAGCTAAGCTACAGACAAAGCTTGTTTCATTCTTGAGTTTCCATTTTTTTGCTACTTTTAATCACAAGAAGGTTGTGTTTCTTCTATATGCAGAGATTGTTTTTGTTATTTAATTCTGTGCAATCACAATCTTCGGCAATTTAACAGAGGCATTAAATCAGTTAATTTTATGCACATTCAGGAGGTATGTTGTATCTGAGTTTTTTTATTGCATTTTTCTGTTTTAATATGTTTCTATGTTTTCACCAGAAATGAGAAAAAAAGCTGGACTTCGGGAGTTGTGATTTTCTGCATTTACAACCAAGATGCTGCTTGATTGTTACTCTTTGACAATTTCTGGTTGGTTTTGGTATAATTTGGTGCAATTTGGTGCAGGCTCAGGCAGTGAAGGTTGGTTCTGTTCTGGTGAGAAATGTGTTTTGGGTTGGTCTGTAGCTTCTTGAAATGGATGTGAATTCACAGTTTTGGCCAGAAGCTGACTCCGGGGGGATCAGAATCCTCGGAGACAGGAAGATTGGGTGCGACGGAGGGTTAAATCAAATGAATTTTGAGGGGGGACTTTCAATTCCCCCGGAGAGACTGAATCCAATGAGGGGAAATTGGATGCCAATCACTCCAGATAAGCAAATTCAGAGATCTAATCAGGGAAATCAATTCCCAGCTGAAGAATGGCAGCAGCTTACGGGAATGTATGGTGCAATCATACAAGAGCCAACCACCAATTTCATTGGGGGTGCTCAGAATTTCAATCCTATGGGGGCGGTTCAAAATGCGGGATGCTATGGAGATTTGGCAGAAAGGAGTAGTAGGGAGCACAGCAACATTGCTGGCTCCTACGCCCAGGCCATCAACATGGACAGACCTAGTTGGGATGGTAGGTTTTCTCTAGCAAACCTTATGGCAATGAGAAATGCAGCTATGAGGTCTCAGACAAACAGATCTTACAGAGGCATACCAATGGGAAATGCACAGCTGATTCCTGATTTGCATCCTCAAGTTGATACCAGTAGGAGGAGACCGTATGCAGGTACTACACCTCTTACTAACGTAAATCACTGGTCGACTTCAAACCAAATGGGTGCCTGCAACAACATATCACAAATACCCCAACGTAAGTGATCAAACTCGTATTTTTCTAATGCAACAGCGATATTGATTATGGTTCTATGTCTGCTAATTATCATTCAATAAGAGAAGTAATTAGGAGACACATCTAATGACATATGTAATTGGCATTCTAATTGAACAAGAACTAATTGGGAGACAAATTGTAGGTCAATTATCTATATTATTCCAGCTGTGCTGCGTAAACTAATGAAAATTCACTACAGATGAGTCATGAGACAGTCTAATTAGTCACCAAATGGAATTTTCAAATAATAGTTATATCTACTAATTTTCAGTGGACACAGAATAATTAGAAGACATCACTTTTACATGTTGACATGGTATTGCAATAAATCAATAGGATATCACATCTATTTATCCTGTATAATCATTGAATATGTGATCCTCACCAAACTGATACTGAAAATGCACTATAGGTAAACACCCTAACTAGCAGCAGATATCAATATCAAAACTCTTCATTTTCACCTAATCACTATGAAGAAATTGTGCGGTTGACAGATTAAAAAGTGTGGGATAAGATAATAAAAAATCATATTCATTTTCCTGAAAAAGACAAATGTTTAGGAGATACTAATTTGTTATTCCTCACATGAATGCAATGAGAAGACAATGAAAACACTAGGAGATATGATCATCTTTTGCACAGGATTTAAAGATATCCATGCTTGTTCTAATTCATCATCAAGTTATTAATTATCATCCAGCAAACTACAAGTGAACAATTCTTTTCTGCAGATGGATTCCCTGTACCTTACCGATCCAACAACTATAATCTCAACTTACCGCCAAGAGCAGAGACAGATGCCACCACTATAAGCAACTCAGTCGGAATCTCAACACTGCCACAGAATGAGAGCGATAAATTTGGGGGCATTCAGTTTTCAGCAATGTTAAATTTATTGTCAGATGAAAGCTCAATCAAGAAAAATGATCAAGAGAATTTTGTCCCTCTGGTGGGAAATGAAGAAGTTCGGCACCCGTGCAATGAACTGCAGAATATAGTGGACTCATCATCTACTGTCATCTCCACACCTTTCAAAGAAAATACAGATTCCGAGAAAGCAAGTGATCAATACATTGACCTGAACAAGACACCCCAGCTGAAAGCACCCAAGCGAAGAAAAATCAGACCCAAAGTAGTAATAGAAGGAAAACCAAAAAGGGTTCCAAAGTCTGCAGGTCAAAGTTCCAAGGAGAATCAAACAGCAAAGAGGAAGTACGTACGGAAGACTGGGCTGAAAGAATCAGGATCCCAACAAGCAGTTACTATAAACTCTCCAACGCATGCTAACCCAGAAAATACTGATTCCAAGGAGAACACCACCGGGAAGAGGAAATATGTACGCCGGAAAGGAGTGACAGAATCTGCAACTCAACAGGCAGATATTAGACACGGTAATACAGATCCTAATGCCGGAAGAGCCACAAAATCATGCAGAAGAGGTCTGAATTTTGACTTGAAAAAGAGCAGTGATGATGACCAGGGAAAGATAAGTGGCCAGGAGGAAGTAAGGGAGAGTATGAGGCCTTCTAATTTAAACTTGGACTCTCGAGAAACAGAACTGGGTGCTGGAACTAGCAGTTTGTGTGAAACAAGATCAGATGGACAGATCAGCCAACAGGGAAGGACAACCGGAACAAGTAACTTCACTCCTTCCATGGCTGATATGCTAAACAATTATATTTCACTGCTAGGAAGGCAAGCAGAGGGAGCTCCACAGGCATCAATGATTGGCCGGCACATAGAAAATTCAAATATCAGCTCAATAGATGGAAATGCTGATCAATGGCTAAGGAAAAGCCAATTAGGATACACTCCCAGGCAGCAAAATATCTATGCAGAAGGAATAGGCCAAATTGTCTACCAGACCAAAAAAAGCGAGGAAAATACTGAGACAACCAGACAACCAATGTCTCAGAACAGGCCCTATCAAGTGCTAAACACTTTTTCCAACTTCATTGGAGCCAGGGGATCCAAAAGAGAATTCCAGCAGATGCTTGAGCAGGGAGAATGTTACAGAAACAGCAGCAACTTTGGCACAGGCTTATCAGAAACCCACAAGAGAAAGAGGTTTGAAAATGGACTGCTTACCAGAGTTTATGGCATGCCTTTGGTTAGAGCAGTTGATGATGCTTCAAGAGAAGACAGCACAAAATCTATAAATGGAGTTGGAATCAATTGTTTTAAATCACAAATAAACCAAGAGATTCTGACTTCCTACTTTGATAATTGTAAATCCCCAAGGAAACTAAGCAGTGGAGTCAACAACTTTAATGGTTCCATGGACCCCCATTGTAAGGCTGCTGGGCCTAATTTGCCACAGCAACAAGCACCTGAACTGCATTCATATACAGATAGAATGGGAGAAACCAGAAGAGTGACGATGGTTCAGAACTTGGCATCCCTAACCACATGTGAGAGCCATAATCTACACCCACCAGCTACTCCAAGAAAAGCCTCTGCAAAAGGGAAAGGACAGGTAAAAAGAACATTCCATACTACTGAGCAAGCAGATCTACAAGCACAGGACACCTTGAACAAGCAATTATCCATTCAATCAAAAGGTATATTCCAAGTTGTAAGGCTTCTTATGAACTGAACAATCTTGAAAAGTTACAAATTCCCAAATGAATTACAATAGTGAGACATTTTATGTAAATTCTGATGCAGGTCTGACAGGATGGAAGGAAAATCCCATTCAGATCGATGAGATCATAAATCGATTGAAGGGTCTCAATTTAAAAGAATCAGACCACACTTTACTGAGACAAGAACAAAAAGCACTTGTCCTATACAAAGGAAACGGGGCAATTGTTCTACAAGATATCAAAAAGAGTAAGCCCCGACCTAAGGTGGACCTTGACCCAGAAACAAATAGAATATGGAAGCTCCTTATAGGAAACGAAGGAAGTGAGGGCATTGAAGGAACAGACAAGGAAAAATGGTGGGAAGGAGAGAGGGAAGTCTTTCGAGGGAGAGCTAATTCCTTCATTGCACGGATGCATCTCGTCCAAGGTACTAGAAGCAAAACCTTATCATGAATAGTTGGTTAGCCCACTATATTTTACATTCTACAGCATGTACTTAGCCCACTTCTAAATATAAACCAGCTACTTAAGAACCATTAAATTGGAAAACTATTCTAGTGTATTTTTGTTAATCAAACCCACAACCAACTATTCACAGGAGACAGACGCTTCTCACCATGGAAAGGATCGGTTGTTGATTCGGTCATAGGAGTATTTCTTACTCAGAATGTTTCTGACCATCTTTCAAGGTGACTTAAAAGCATTCATTTTAGCACCCAATTTTCAGTGCAAGTAAAATATTTCAGCCAACTCTTATAACTGCTTTATTTCTCTGTGCAGCTCTGCCTTCATGTGTCTAGCAGCACGGTTTCCTCTTAATTCAACAAGTAATGAAACATATGTGAGCAATGGGAAAAACATATTGGTAGAAGAGCCAGAAGATTGCATAGTTAACCAAGAAAATGTATCATGTCTACCAGTTTACAACCCAAGCTCTATAACACCACAAGAATTAAGAGATCAAAGAAGAGACAGTGAAGCCTCAGGGACAGAAAGAACGAGCTTTACAGAGGCGCAAAGTCAGAGCATTGAGGAAGAAATCATATCATCACAAGGCTCCTATGACTCTTCCATTGTTCAAGACAATGAGGGAATCAGATCCTCCTCAGGTTCCAACTCAGAAGCAGAAGATCCTATAAATGGGTCCATATACAAAATGAGTCATGGTTCCAGTTTCACCAATTTCCAAGAGATGGAGAAAACCACTATGTTCCAGGAATGTTGCAGTCGTGTAAATGGAAGTTCAATACTTGATGAGAGATCCAATTATCAAAATAAGCAGTTGGAACGTATGGAATGTAGCATGCCAAGGTCAAGATTGCAGATGGATAATCTCAAGAGTTATGCATTTACTTACCCAATCACTTCTCAGGATCAGATCCGGGTACCAGCTGCTCCTTCCAAAAACTGTGTTTCACACATGAATCCAGAGTTTAGAGCACAGGAATATAATGGCATATTCTGTGAAGAAAGCGCATCTCCATTGTCTTCAACTTCTTCTGAATTCATTAAAGCAAAAGATGCAAACTGCACAAGCAATTTGATGGTAGAGAATGTAAGTGAAAACAATATCCAACATAGCAGACTGCTGAGATCTCAAGAGATACTGACAATGGGCCCATTTGAATTATCAAGCAGGCACTCAGTGCAGCATGACAGTATCTCTCAAACAAAGCCACATACTGAACATGCTAAAACATTCCAGCACAATTATCCTAGTGGGAGGAACAATAGCTTTCAAACAGAAAACATATCTGTTGCAGAGCCACTAAAACATGCTGAAGGTCTAGCAAATTGGAAGAATGATAGCATGAATAATATTCCAAATGTTTCTAAGCAAATGGAAAATGCTTCAGATATTGAGGAGCATATCTCTGTGATGACAAAACAATCAAATGCAGAAAATAAATCAGTGAAACCAAAACCAAAAGAGCAAGTTCATTTCTCTAGTAAGGCAGATAATGAGATGAACACCAAAGCAAAGAAAGTAAAGGCTGAGAATGAGGGTAAGAAAACATTTGACTGGGATAGTTTGAGAAAGCAGGTCCAGGCTAATGGAAGAAAAGAAAGAAGCAAAGATGCAATGGACACCATGGACTATGAAGCAATGAGATGTGCTAAGGTTAAAGAGATTTCAGATGCTATTAAGGAACGAGGGATGAACAACATGATAGCTGAACGAATCCAGGTAATATCAAGCTTGTTGCTAAGACCACTTTAAGCAGTTTATAAATTTATTATTATAGAATAATTTATAAAATTTCTTTCAAGAGGTTTAACAGTTGTACAATATTGCAGGACTTCCTAAACCGACTGGTCAGAGAGCATGGAGGCATTGATCTAGAATGGTTGAGGGACGTTCCCCCAGACAAGGCAAAGTAAGCCATCCCATATTTGTAGTACATACTAATGTCTAATAATATCTAAAGTAGTGTATGCTTATGTCTAATCACATACACAACATAAGCATATAGAATGTATTAATGTCTAATAATATCTAGCTGTCTCTAATAATGCTTATTATGCAGGGAGTACCTATTAAGCATAAGGGGTTTGGGGTTGAAAAGTGTGGAGTGTGTGCGGCTTTTGACACTTCAGCAGCTAGCTTTCCCGGTAAGGTTAATTTAGAAAATTAATACACTAACAGTTTACTAGATGCCAACTCTGTTAATCAGCTTTGTCATGTTAATATCTTCAAAAAGGTTGATACCAATGTTGGACGGATAGCAGTTCGCCTTGGATGGGTCCCCCTCCAACCACTACCTGAGTCACTTCAACTACACCTCCTAGAGATGTGAGTATTTCTTGGCAAACCAATCAACAATAAGTCACTCTATTCTCCACCTGCTAATTACATTTCAATGTAGGTACCCAATACTAGAGTCAGTTCAGAAATATATCTGGCCAAGATTGTGCAAACTTGATCAACGAACACTGTAACACCACACTTCTCTTCAAACCATTTCTTTAATTTTACAAGCAAAACCCAACATGAATGTACTAGTATACAAGTACTCGTCACACTAAATGGTTTTGCTGTTCATAAACTGCAGGTATGAACTACATTACCAGATGATTACCTTTGGCAAGGTGAGGTATCATATACATTTTAAAACTGTACAACCTAGTGAAAATAGTGCCTCATGTTTTGATGTTAATGCAGGTATTTTGCACAAAAAATAAACCAAATTGCAATGCATGTCCTATGAAAGGAGAGTGCAGACACTTCGCGAGTGCTTTTGCAAGGTGTTCATCGTTCTTTGCTCAAGTATCATTGTTACTTCAGCAGTTATTTTGTAACATTATCAAATGACTCCATTCAAGATTTGTGATCTAGATGTAAAATAAACTATAAACTGGGATATGCAAAAACTTTAGAGACCTTAACATATTTTAAATTAATGACTACATTCATCAAACTAATCTTAAGCCCTTTGATGTAGTGCAAGGCTTGCCCTCCCAAGCCCGGAAGAGAAAAGTATAGTTACTTCAACATTTCCCACTGCACAAGCAGAAAACCCTACTGCAGTCATCAATCCAATGCTACTACTTAAAGAAGCAGGGCCAGGTATTGGGAAGTGTGACCCCATCATTGAAGAGCCAGCAACACCAGAACAAGAAAGAGCGGAAATATTAGAAACTGACATTGAAGACATGTTTGATGAGGATCCTAATGAAATTCCTACAATCAAGCTCAACATTGAAACATTCACAGAGAATCTGCAGAAGTATATGAAAGATAACATGGAACTTCAAGAAGGTGACATGTCCAAAGCTTTGGTTGCCTTGAATCCTGAAGCTGCTGCTATTCCAACCCCTAAACTCAAGAATGTGAGTCGACTACGAACAGAGCACCAAGTGTAAGTAGATCTACTAAATTCATATAAGACAACCAAGTAAATTTTCAATAACGTACTAAAATTAGTTAAACATGATCACATTTGATGAAGTATAAATTAAAATCATAATGCCCAATCGATAATAATTCTTTTTTTCATACTTAGTTTGAGCAAAGCTAAAAAGTTTGCTGTATGAAAATCATCTGTATTGGGTGAAAAACTGCCCCTGTCAAGATATTTGTATACATGTATAGAAAATAATAAATCAATAAAATAAAATATAAATAAATAAAAACATAGCCTATGAAATTGGGGAATTTCTTCAAAACCATTCTTCTAGTAAACTACAATTTTGTAACAAAGGAAAGAATCATATGTAGTGAGTGCATTTTAACAATTACCGTGTTGGTTGAACGCAGGTATGAGCTTCCAGATTCACATCCTCTCCTAGAAGGGGTGAGTAGCCTTTTTATTTTTCTAATCATGTGATGTCCTAGACATAGAGAAACCAATCCAACTTACCATTACTTCTATAATATGAACAGATGGAGCGACGGGAACCAGATGAGCCAAGTCCATACCTTCTAGCTATATGGACACCAGGTAAGCACAAAAGACAGTATCAGGAATTGTGTTTTGAGAATATAGTTCTATGTACATAACGGGCCAAGAAAGATTCGACAAAGTATCCAATGTCTCTGCAATCAGAACTCGAATACTGATAAGATCATACAATGTCATTCCATTGCATGCTACATTATGTATCATAGTAAGAAACTGAATAAGAAAACGAATGGTACAAGTCTGTTTAAGATTCCAACGTAAGACATGAAATATAAGTATTATACGCATTTGATCTTTTGAGACATTTTGCCAGGAGAAACTGCCGACTCTGTCCAGACACCAGAAATAAGGTGTAGCTTCCAAGACACTGGCAAATTGTGCAATGATGACACATGTTTTTCAAGCAATTGTATGAGAGAATCTAATTCACAAACAGTCAGAGGAACAATTTTGGTGAGGATATTTCGATTGATGATACCTGCATGGTATCATGAAAAACACAGGTAGAGTTAACTACCATGAGTTATCAGCTGCTTATAGATTTTAGCATCTGACGTGCAGGTACCTTGTAGAACAGCAATGAGAGGAAGCTTTCCGCTCAATGGTACATACTTTCAGGTCAATGAGGTAACTCTCATTATGTTTAATGCTAATTTACAAATACCTTGGGCACTCCTGCGTAGTTTACATAGAAGTTTAATTTCTCTACAAAGAAGCATCCCCTGCACCCCATCTTAGTCAGTTTCTTCGAATGAATATCTTTTAAAGATTATGACACAAGCATATCATATTATCTGTTTCCTAAATGGTATTAGCCACAGTATAGAGTCAGAGTCACTCACTTCCTGATAAGATGACCATACAAAAAAATTATTTCGCAGATGTTTGCAGACCATGATTCTAGTGTGAATCCAATTGACGTTCCAAGAGCATGGATATGGAATTTGCCAAGACGAACTGTGTACTTTGGGACATCTGTGTCAACAATTTTCAAAGGTAAGCAACAGAGATGTAATAGGCTTACTGTGAATTTACCTCAATTTGAACAAGGTCAAAATCTCTTATCTGTAATTATCATGTACACCAGGCCTATCAACAGAGGGAATTCAGTACTGCTTCTGGAGAGGTACAGACAAAACTTTTGACTTTTTATATCATCTTATCACATTAGATTGAAAGCAATATATTCAACAAACAAGTCATTTCCCAAACAATGTTCAGGTCGGCTACAATATTCTAGCATCTAATTAGACAAAACAACACTCATACGCGCATGAAGAGTAAAACAAAGTCCTATCTCCTGCTTAAGCATAGGTTTACTTATTTATAGTATTTTGGAGTCAGCATCTTTCCCTTGTTCTCACTAAAACCCAAGACCAAAGAGTGTTACCACATTAGTTTGGAACTAACATACCCAGCTTGTTCAGTTAGTGTGTTTCAGTGCAATGTAACTGCTAGATTGTTCAAGAATACCATTCTATCCACCTTATTAATAATTGCTAGCAAAGAACTCATACTGAGTTCGCACAGCAGATCCAAACTGCAACCTGTAAAGAAAGACCGTATCCTTATGCACCACCCAATCTGTTATAGTATATTTCCTTTAGTTTTCATTATGTAATATTTCCTTCTATTATTTCATTCCTCAGTTCCTACTTTATATGAAAGGAAAAAGTATAAAGTAAGCTTGTTTTCTCTATCTAGGAGAGTACTGAAATCTTTAATGAAAACCAAAGTCCCGCCTTGTTCTTGTTTGTACTCTGACACAAGTATGAAATCAAACAGTATTCCAGAAAAAGGGTTTGCAAAATTTAAGACATTCATGCATGATGCAGCAAAGAAAATCATATCCTAATATATTACTCCTGCAAGTATCATCCTTCAACTATGGGTATGCTGATTATCATTTTTAATCTATTGGCAGGATTTGTTTGTGTGAGAGGGTTTGACCATAATACAAGAGCACCCCGACCTCTATCGCGCAGATTGCACACCCCTGCAAGTAAGTTGGTAAAACAATAATGCAGAGAAGCTTCAGCGAAAGGTACTGGCAAGGTATAGATACAGAAAAGCAAAAAAGATTGCTGCCCAAGTGATAAAAGATATCTTTGACTAACACATTGTTATACATTTCAAATTTTCGTCATCTAACATGAGAAGCATTCACCACATGTTTCGATAAGTGGTAGAAAGAATTACAAAGTAAAATTGGTAGATCAATGCTGCATGTGATGTAGTATGTACATTAGAAGTTATCATTATTATTTCAATTCAAATTCAAAGTTAAATGTTCTACAAATTCTAGCCAATTCAATAAAATTGATAAAGAGACCTGCTGAGTCTGTCTCATGATATGTATGTATATGGGAATGAATGAACAATGCGTGAAGGAATCTCAAAATAATAAAATAAAATCAACGAGTTGCCATTGCAAAACACAGAAATTCTAAAAAGACAGAGAGAGAGGATTGCACAATGCAAATTATTCCAACACAACAAGAGAGGGATTATGCTAAGGAGGCAATTGCATTGGAAATTTGAATGGGAATGGGAATGGAATTCATTCACATTTCCATTCCCTCCATTCTCATTGTCATTTCCATACCTAGGTAGTATTATTTGGTTCAATTAGAGTGTAGGAATGAGAATCATTTTATTCTAATTGTTAGTGTTTGGTCAACAAAAGTAAATGTTTCATTAAAAATGAAAATAATCAGATCATTCACATTTTTAGAAAAATATTTATGTAAAAATTGTCAAATTATCATTATGATTGAGGAACGTTGTAAATTATATATATATATATAGTAAAAAATCAATATATAGTATTAAAAAATTTAGATTGCAAATAAGTGTACTTTTTTTTGTACAATGGAACTCATAATTGTATTCCACTAATATTTTACTTAAAATAACAAAAAAAAATCATTCTAACTGTACATCGGACATTCGAGCATATAGTAATGATTCCTTTCTCTTTTTACCCTATTTTTCCGGATTTTTTGCAAATAAATATGCAATCTTTTGAAAATTGAACTAACAATCACATTCTTCCCCAAAACTTGCATGAAATAAATAAGAAAAAAACCATCCAAATCGGACATTCGAATTTCGAGCACAAAGTTACAAATTTTTGACGTGTAAGGTATAGCATAAAAGAGGCAAGAAATGGGAATGGGAATCTCATTTCATCCATCTTTGAAGGAAATCAACTTCTTTATAAGCAAGGGAATGAAAATGGTAATGAGAATAGTACTGGAAATGAGGAGGGGTTCTACTCCAAACGTCAATGGGAATCTCATTCTCATTCTAATTGATCATTCTCATTTCTAAACCAAAAATGTCAAAACAAACACTACCCTATTTAATACTTGATATCAAATAATAGTACTCTTTCCTTGCATAGTATATCCAAGCAGCAGCCTAATTTCAAAAGTCGTATTCTTAAGTTTTAAAAGTGCATACATAGTATATCCCTAACAGATTTGATCACATACTCTTCCCATCTACCCTTCCAATCATCATCTCCTATTCCATATCACAAAAGGAGTGTCTAATGCAACCTTGTCTTGCCGAGCAAAAAAAAAATGCAACCTTGTCTTTTCTAACTACGACTGCCTGGTGTAATTTTTCCTAGCAACCCAGTTTGACATTAGCACAAGATCAAATACTATGCCTAAAGATAGATTTGCAAAATTTAAGTCCATGCATCAAATATAATCTTAGAAAAGTATTCTGGATGGTATCATCATGAAACTACATGTAAATTGAATCTGTTTCTAAATGGTTTTTGTTTGTATGAGAGGGTTGCACACCCAAACAAGTAAGTTGACAAATCAAAAACCCTGAGAAGCTTACCAACAAAAGGTAGCGACCAGGTTTAGTCGGTTTAAACAAAGAAAAATAAGGATGATTGCTGCCTGGGTGAGAAAATAGATCTTTAACAGGCACATCATTTAACATCTCAACTTTTGTTGAGATGTATGACTGCATGGTTTTAACATGAGACAATGAATTCTAGAGTTAAATTGCTAGATCATATGATACAATGGATGAAGTCTGCACTACTAATTATCATGATTATTTCAACTCATGCTCTCAGTAAAATTCTTCAAATATAACCAAATCTCCAATGACAGAATCCTACTGTGTTTGTTCCATTATCAAGTATGCACTCCTAAAAACTAGGAACATTAATGTTGACAAAATGTTCCAACGCCTCACTAATAGAAACACTTTATTCACCAATTTATTGTACTATAGCTAAATCGCCAATGGCTAAAAAGTATTTATCAGTTTTCATTAGTTAAAGTCACATGTAATATATAGAAGTTAGCGACCTAGCAAGCATACGTGACAGAATTCAGTTAGAGGAAACTAAATGGGTTAAAGGTAGGAGATGGCATTAGATGGGACGAATTGGAGGAGGCGAAACAACCTCAACATTATTTGGGAAATAACTTGGACGCTGTTGTATATGCCTATGATCATGAATCCAGAAAATTATTTTGAAATTTAACAAATTACTAAAGATATAGCAATAAAAGATTGAGACAAAATCATGAATTTTATCAAGAACCGACAAATTTGCAAAATAATTAACGAAAAATCATTTTCCCTAGTTCACATATTCTTCATTCTACCGTTTCTATGAATATCGTAGAAGCAGGAATCATATCAGGCAAACCTCAAAGAAATGAAGAAAAATATTAGATTAACAAACCTCACAGGATGTTTTATCTCTTTGTATCTATCAATTACTCTCACCAGGTAGCTATCAAAATTGAAGCGATACAGTCATAACTTTCCTGCAACTGAAATACCGAAAAAAAAATAAGCATAACTGTAGCATTATACAATTACGATACAAAAATGGAAAACACACACACACACACACAAGGTCAGCAACATATTGTAACACACTATATGCCAATAAACAAAAATCCACTCCAGGCATAATATTTCCCTAAAGATTACCATCTCTCAGTCACCGCCTAGTTTTGTACAACATATTACGAATCGACCAGTTACTTATATTAGAAGAGGCATAGACAAATTCACATCACCATTACCAAAATATCCTCTATAAAGATAGGAAAACTCCTTTGTTGGTAGTAAAACTAAATTTCAAGCAACAAATACACCTTACAGTTAATATAAACAACAAAATTAGATAGGATTTAAATTACTTGTAACTACTGGTTCATAGAACTTATCTAGATTACTAATATAGTAGAAATTCCCAATATGATTTATGCTCTTGTAACTAACTATTAGCACAATAATCTATTTACTTTCAAAATTTTCAATAACAATCCACCACTCCATTTTTCCTTTAGACCATTTCTGTTCTTAAGGATAAGCATCATCATACATCAACTATAGATGCGATGGTATGCAAACTTACCATAAAACAAGTGAAACATCATTCTATGGAATCATAGTAGGCTTGAATGAAAACCTACACTGATACCGCTAAATTTGATTATTTCTATTTGCTTATCGTGTTTGCTTGTTGATATATTTAACACTTAATGTAATTTTTTTAGAATTATGTCTTCAGTCTTTTAAGTTAATACTTTTTAATTCTCATCTAAACTTGTGCTCAACAACTGAAGCGAAGAGCACAAGACTAAAAGTAGACGTGTAATAAAAAATTAACTGTGCTTGACACTTGCATTTTAATTTGTAAGAGAGTATCATAGTTCATAATTCAGTTAAGCATACATCAAGTAAAAGGTGCTATATCATAATACAGTTGCATGCTATCCCCCTCAAGCATATATATAGATAAACACGCACATTCAGATTAAAAATCTATTGCTATTTAAATGAAAACTCAGGTTTGTATAATAAACAAACAATTGAATGCATGCGCAATAAGTGAAACCCCTCGTGTTTTATATAACTTTCTTAGCCGACCACAAATTGAATTTAAACCTTACAAAAATGTCTGCTTCACTTGGAAAGAACCGCAAACTCCGGATCACATTTATGACTTGTGATGCATATATCCAACCAAAGGGCTGACACCATAATCTACACCTACAAAAAAAGGCAAAAATCATTTGAGAAAATCAAACCACAACTGTCCATTACTTCTATAATGCCTTAGGCCATAAATAATCCGTAGCACTTACAAAAACTCAACATAATTCTACCAATTTAGCACTTACAAAAATTCAATCCCAACCATCCTAAGTTATGAACCCAGAATCAATCACAACACAAAAATAAGAAAACAATGAATCAACCAACATCCATGCACAATTTCGTAGAAAATCCACTGATCTAATTCCTATATCATGTTCTCGTTGATGCATCACGGTACCTCCATATTCACGAAGCAAGATAAGCGTCGGGAGAGGACCGTGAAGATGGTCGCAGATTTAGGGTTTGAGGTTTTGGATAGAAATGGTGAGAGTGGTTTTTGGAGATTTGGCGGGTTACATGAATCGATCGATAGAGCGGATTGGGGTTGGTGGGTTTTCGGCAGAGAGGGAGCGAAGGATCGAGATGGAGAGGGAGAGAGAGGCCATTTTGGGAAGTGAATTGAGAATGTTGGAGGTTCTGTTGTGTCTCAGATTTTGACAACACGTATGATTTTGCCGCCTTTTCCTCTTCCTTAATTTCCCTCCTTTCGATCTCTCTCCTCTCTTTTATATTTTTAAACGCTAGTGCCTTGAGTTGCGCGGACTCCTTCACGTGGTGGTGTTGGTGCTAGCTGTGATCCTTTTTAACAATAAAGCATACTACCATAGTACCATTTATAACTATCACGCTACTTGAAAAAGCATAAATCTATCGGCACAAATCACAACTTGACGCGTTGTCAAGTTTCTCGACTACGAAGTCCATCCCAAAGTCACGTGCTTGAAACGCTTGACCAACGACGAGTTTTCTCTTGAGGTCATCAATGACTCACAACATCGCCTGATAACGCCTAAGGTCATCGAGCGCATCCATCGCCGACGGTCGCACCCGAGATGGCTGATCATGTCACCTACAAATCAAGATCGTCAAATGACAAGCCAAAAAGAATGGCGAGCCAAAAAGGTTGGCGAGCAAAATGGCTAACCAAGAGGGGTTAGCAACCAAAAAAAAAATCGCCAACCGGCCCCATTGCGCCATGGTACCCAAAAATGTGTCGATAGTGTTAGGTATTTATTCGTCAATCATCGCGTTGTCAAACTCATTTGTCGCCCCGGATCAACCGTTGTCGCAAAAAGAGTATGTCATAAAAAGCCTAAAAGCACATTTTTTTCTACTCCAATTAATGAAGTGTTTGACGATCCAAAATAAATTAGCTAGGGACCCTTGTGAACAAACTTGCCCTCCGAGTTATGTTGGAAGCCATCTATTTCTCCGAAATGTCTCAATACGTCTCAAGTGTTTTGAAGCCCCTAGTTGATACCATGTGTGGTAAAGGCTTATTGGGTCTTCGTCGTACGCCCTTGATGCATGAGGTACATACAAGAATTGTTAGACTCAGTACGCTAAACAACTAAAACTCTAAGGGACCAAAGTGGACCCAAGGTGGACCTCACTTTCATATATTGGCCAATTACACACTAACATGTGACATATATATTTGGAATTAGTATTATTTCCTTTCTTAGTAATAATAGGGAGGTCTTTATTCTCTCAAATCTCTCTGCCTCTATATCCTTTTAGATTTCTTTCTCACGAGCTTTGTGTATTTTGGTTGAGATCTCATTCTTGTACTTGAGATGGTGTCCTGTAAACACCCGGGTATCTCATTTTTTGGTGTGTTCCTTGCATATGTCACAAGTTTGACAAACATTGCTAACGAACCTTGACATTGGATATGAACATTGAACAATCAAATTAAAACTTAGCGAATTATACAGTCATGTGGAGATACAACAACACATTCTAGTGTGCTCGCTAAGATCAATTAAAATAGGTGCATCACTTGGTTGCATTGTCGAAAATAAGTTGAAAGTCATCGTTCTCTTAACATTCCATGACAACTGGAAATGGGTTTAAGAAGTTATTTCGCTCCCATAGAAGACCGTTGTACTATTCACGATGATATGATTCTTCGAGTGGAAGTAAAGTTCGATATTCATGACAATTGACAATCCCTCGCCATGGGGCATTCGTGCGCCGTTGAATTGAATGGGAGACATAATCGACCCACAGACGGGCTGAGAAACATAATATGGTGATGAAGCATAAGATGACCATCTTGAGAACTCTAAAGACTTGTGCATTTGGGTTGTCGCCTCTCATAACGCAACCACCTCTCAATTATGGTCGCCCTTGTGGTCATCACAACTCTTCAGAGCATGACCACCTCATGGAGAAATTAATTCACTAACGTCGTGTGGGCATTCTCTGAACAAATGATCGCCATGGTAGTTGCAAGCGCAACCCTTACAATCCCAGTGGCCAATGCCGCGCAGCCCGTGTTAACTATAATCCGCCTTCGCCTTTTCCTTATGCCACAGACCGGAGTGCGAGAGGATAAAACTAATTGAATTTAGTTGGGGCAAGTTGGCCCTAACAACTAACAAGTGACAATGTGTGAATTTATTCCTTGTTGGTGTGGATTTATTAGCATTCGATTTTCAGATTTTATACTAATTTGAGAATCAACCACTATTCAGAGGATAAAACTAAGAAATTTGAAGACACAGCAGAATAGCTACACTACAACGGTTGATTTGATACCGAAGAACTGTTGCGCAAGTGTCGACTACTCCCTATGGCGCTTGGGCTTGACATCTCCACCTTCGAAACTTTAAACCCTTCTCGATTCATCTCCTTCACCTTCCCCAATCCCTCCCCTTCAAACTCCACCTCCCACCAACTCCTCCGATTCGCCGTCCTCGACTCGCCCACCCACACCGCCGATCCTCTCCGAGTGGCCGCCATGTTTGTCCCCGAACACCGCGAATCCGATTGGATATTCTCTACCGAGCCGGGCCACATCCAGCTCATCCTCAGCTCCCCCGGAATCTCCCGCCTAATCCTCGTCGGAAACGAACCCTCCGACGTCGGTACTCCCCCGGCGGGTTACCATCGTCCATTGAACGACCCAACACGTCTTGCCAAGCTCGAACAGAGCTTGAAACCCATATTCTTCGCCCTATCCCCAAAATCGTGCTTCATAAATGGCGTTCCCGAGATACCCATTTTAAGTTACGAAGATGATCTGATTTCTAGTGTAACAATGGAGATTTGTGTTGGGCCTTTTGTCGGTGAAATGCTGGTTGAGGATGTGGAGATTGAGAATGTCAGCGAGGTGGGTGAGAGTCAAAGAAGAGAATTTCGGAGGAGATTGAGGTTTAAGAGGATGCCCAATTTGGTTCAAACAGAGATTCGTCTCTTACCAGAGAAGGGTTTTGATTTAAACTGTGCTGGGATAGCAGAGATGGAGTTTAGGCCCGAGATTGGAGTTTTGGTGCATCCTTATTTGGTTCCAATGGTAGCTAGTCTTGCTTTGGTTAGTTCTCACATTGAAGAGCAGATTCGAGTTGGGTTTAGGCCAAAGGCTCTGTGTGTTGGAGTTGGGGGAGGAGCTCAGCTTACTTTTTTGAGAAATGAGCTGGGTTTTGAGGTTGTGGGAATTGAAGCAGATGAGGAGGTTTTGAGGGTTGCAAGAAGGTATTTTGGAATGGAAGATGGCGATTTCATTCAGGTTTGGGTTAGAGATGCCATTGATGTTATTAAGGAACTTGCCCAACAGGTCACAAGGGAGACTTCAAGCCTAGGAAATGGGGGTTACTTGGATTCTAAGTTTGATGTTATGATGGTGGATTTGGATACAAGTGATGCTATCAATGGTGTAAGTGCTCCACCATTGGAATTTGTTCAGAAGGATACTCTTTTGGCTGCCAAATTGGTTCTTTGTGATTCTGGAATATTTGTAATGAATGTGATTCCACCTAACCAGTCATTTTACCAGACATTGATACATGAATTACATCAAGTTTTTCAAGAGTTGTATGAGATAGATGTTGGAAATGGGGAGAATTTTGTTCTCATTGCCACAATTTTACCTGTAGTGTCTTTAATTGGTGAGTGTGAGTATAATTTTCTAGCGAAACTGAGACGGGTTATTTCAGGAGCTTACATGGATTCCATAAAGAAAATTTGAGGCTTTAATGATCCCTGACTCAAGGAAGAAACTTTCTAGAGAAATCAATTAAGTTTTGTGATTTGGGGAATTTAAAGTAACATGATACTTTAAGTGTCGTGATGCAGTAGTTTGGAGAGATAGCCATATCATTCAGGCTTTGGGTCAGAGATGCCTTTAAAGTATGGAAGAACTTTCCTGCTGTTCCAAGCTCGACATTGGAGGTAGAAAATGAGTATTATTTGGATACATTAGACATTGATTATATGTCTCAACTTGTGTAATCTGTTCAGAAGCATTTTTGTTTTGTTGCTGCATTGCTTCTTTGTCATGCTGGAATCTTTGTTGTGAATGTGGTTCTACCAAACCAGACTCTGAAAATGTGTCTTTTGAGGTGGTGTGCCTTTGTTTACTAGATTACACATTCTCCTGCATATGCGTTTGTTGATTTATATAAGTAGAAGGGATTAGTTTTCTTCATCAACTTAGGCCTCCTATTGTTCACCAGAATCTGAAGTCACCAAATCTTTTGGTGGACAATTCATATACTGTAAAGTTAATTGTTAGAAGTGTGGCTGGTATTCTGCAAATGCGATTTTTTAATTACTAGATGGTCAGTGAGTGAGACTGCAAAAGAGTGGTTTTGGTTCTTTCTATTGCTAACCTAGTACCTCTAGAAGAAAGCCAATTATATATAT
>JAYMTA010001598.1:0-19364 GCA_036897625.1 Pelargonium cotyledonis
TATATTATTAAATTTAAATAAATAAATAAATAAGTAACAAAAATATTATAAAATTCATTTTTTTTTGTTTTTTTAAATTTCCGACGGAAAATTCCGTCACAAATTTATTCCGTCGTAAAAAAGTAGTCATAAAAATCTGCGACGGATTATCCGTTGCAAATGTCCGTCGTAAAATCACATATTTACGACAGAATTCGGTCGTAAATTCGGTCTCAAAGGCATTTTTCTTGTAGTGTCTCCTCTTCACCACTTTGACAGTATGACAGAACTAGTACAGTGTCTTTGAATACCAAACATACAAATGCTCCAATCTTCCCATCAGCGGCTGTTTTTTTAGCAACAAATAAAGCTGGCTGAGCACTAATTAAGGGTGTCCCAAGTTAGCCACAGTCAAAAGAAAATGATTGAAGAAACTTATTCTGCAATAATTTAAAGCACCCTTTATATCTTTAGGTACTACTCATGCTCATGCTCAGGCTCAGGCTCAGGCTCAGGCTCAGGCTAGAAATGAGGCCGTTTCAAGATCAAACAAACTGATTACTCTCATCAATTTGGACTATAGCAATTCTATATAGGTGAGAGTTGGTCAAGTCTCTTATATAGCCTGCATTAATCATGAAACAGCTTGGATTATAAAGGGTAAAGAGTACGTACAGATGAGTAAAATCAAAGTTAAGGTCCTTGTCTTTTCTTTAATTAATCATACAAATCAAAATCTTGGGGTCCGCTTGACGCTGGCTGATTGTTACCCTGCTTGGTATTGCCTACGTAAATGACAAGCCGATGTCAGAAGTTAATAAATAAAAAATGTTTGAAATGATTTTCTATTAGTTTGATCAAGAAAGAGTATGAGTAGCATCTAGAAAAGAGACACTTGGAAGTCATGCTAAAATACAAGAAAAATGGCATGGAATATGACATGAAGAGTTGTATACCAGTTAATAGTTCCCACTTTAGTGAAAGAATTTGATGCTAGTTATTTATGCAGGCAGCTCTGCAGGGAACAAATTAGATGAATTGAGGCTATATTTGCTTCTTATAAAAACCAAATGTGGTGTCAATGATTGGCTCAATTCAGCTAAAGTTTCTTTAAACAGATTCTCTACACTCTCTGCCAACCAATTACCAAACAAAGATATCAATGTGTGACTCACCAAAAAATTCTACTATTTCAAATTCATGAAAATTCCAGTTTGCAGGTTTTTTTTTTCCTTAACTAAAATCCACATTTCAACCAACGCCCATATAATTATTCTGTTAGAAACTAAATTCCAGGTCTTACTACAGCAGAGCTACTGAATCGAAACATATGCAATGCTTAGAATTCCAGTATATATATCTAGATGGTCAAATTTTGAACTACAAGGTTAAAAGAAAGTGATATTTGGTGTCACATTAAAACTGAGTCATCATGAATTAACATTCAAACACCTGACAAGCTATACAAAAGGAACCTGACATCAATATCGCCAAAAAGTAAACCTCTCTATAATATTGTGTATAGCATAAACTAAACAAGTTGTTTTTAGTGTTTGTATCGGCTCCTCAATGTCCGTCCTATAATTTTCCTGAAGGAATAAAATATCTCTCCTTGCTTTGTTTGTGATTCATGCTTGTTTATTAGTGAGGATATGGCAGTACATATTTTATAGCAGTGGTTTAGAACAAATCTATTCATAACAACATCACAGAATCATAAAAAAAGGGTAAAGTTGGAACAGTGTTATTTTTTAAATACCTTTGGTTTTGTCATGTGGGCATCACCTGCTCCACCAGCTAGCTCAGCCACCCTAAACTTAGTCAAGGGAGTTGTCCTATTCCAATGTATTTGACTTGAATGATAAAGATGTTTTCCTCATAAACATAAAAAAAAAAAAACAAAAAAAAAAAAAAAAAAAAAAAAAAAAAATGAAACATAATATAAAATTTATTTAACTTTGTGAGAAGAACATCTTTATCATTCAAGTACAAAATGGGAGGTGGAGAAGTCTGCTATGTCTTGAACTTGTTAAGGCAAAACTCAGAAAGTTGTGAAGGTGAAACTCGAACCTGTGATCATCAGTATCACAAAAGCAAATAACTCATAATTAGTATAGTATATTTGTACATGCCACAATGAATTTCTACATGCTGTGATGTTATTGACAGTATAAATATGTGGTAAAATCAGTGCTTAACTATATAAGCAATTTGGGGTTGGCTAATAAGAGCTTAAAAGTCCAAACTACTAGTTAAAACTGATCATATAAGTTTCAGCAGAAACACACTTGAGAAAGAAGCACAAAACCTTTAACCTGCTTAAACAATAGCAAACAGTACTAAAGAATTTTGGTAGAAATGATTTAGAGTATCAAGCTAATTAATCCTTCAAATTTAATAAATTATATACCTCGAAGGAGGAAGATGCACATTTATATCCTTTTGAAAGTTCAGCCGCAGCCTTCAATGATCCTACACATTATTCAAAACTGAAATCCCAAATCTCAAAATTTGAAAAAACTGTTAACCTACAATTTTTGTTGATACTCATTACCTAATACTAGTTTAATATTGTTGGAAAAAAACAAAGCTAAAAACAAGCAAGCAAGCAAGCTGTGAAAATGTAATTTAATATTGTTACAAAGAAAAACAAGTAATAAGATCGAGGGAAGACTTAAACTCAGTAGCTCTAACTGCGGTACATTTTCCAAAAACAGAACAAGTCAAAAGTAAGAAAATTCTCTACAGAATCAATTTCAGCTCATAGCAACACTTCAGAATAGTAAATGAGACTTCATATGGACATATATACTTCACAATTTTGGATCAATACAAAACTGAAAAAAGAAAACTGGCATATTTATTATATATGCTGCTAAATTGGCATGTATGGAGAGCCCCCCATGAAGTATCTTTTGGCTCCACCCCTGAAAGCATAAGCACTTCTCATATGTGGTGATACTAAGTTAGAATAGAGACCATCCTGACGCTTTATCAAAGTTTCATGGTCCCCTTGTTCTGCAATCACTCCATTTTTAACCACTGCAATTATGTCAGCATCCTTGATTGTAGACAGTCTATGAGCTACCACCAGTGTGGTTCTGTCCACAGTAACTCTATCTAGTGCATCTTGAACCACTTGTTCAGATTCAGCATCAAGTGCGCTGGTGGCTTCATCAAGTAGTAGTATCTTAGGAGCCTTCACTATTGCTCTTGCAATTGCCACCCTTTGCTTCTGTCCACCAGACAATTGCACCCCTCGCTCCCCAACTATGGTATCATATCCCTGTAGTGTAAACCTACTATTCAATGTTTGTGGTTTCAAATTTCCCCTAGTATGCATAATTTAACAGTTGAGAAGAAAAAAAACACTGATATATACAGACACATTGTTATTGAAGTGTTATCACCTGTTGCAGACCACTGATGAAGTTGTGGGCATTTGCCAATTTTGCTGCACGTGTAATTTCAGCTTCTGTTGCATTTCCATCCTTTCCATATGCAATGTTTGCTCGTATAGTGTCATTGAATAGGACAGGCTCCTGACTCACCAATCCCATCTGTTGCCGTAACCATTTAAGTTGCAGCATCTTTATTTCAATTCCATCCAGCGTGATATGCCCTGAATCCGGATCATAAAATCTTTGCAATAATGAGATTACTGTTGATTTCCCACTTCCACTTTCTCCCACTAGAGCAACAGTCTGTGATATAAGCTTTCAGATGGTTAGTTTCAGGCTTTTATTAATTTCTGATAGGCTTGCATCTAAGCAGTGGACATATAGAACACAAAAAACCAAAGCCATGGAGATTTACCTTGCCAGAATGAACAGACAAACAAAGATCCCGGAATATTTGAATGTCAGGTCTAGTAGGATACTTGAAACAGATGTTACAAAATTCAATTTTTCCCTTCACATTTTTTAATGTAATTCCATTGTTGTCACTAGGGTCTATTTTTGATCTCCCTTCAAGAATTGCAAATACTGATGCAGCAGCACTCTTGGCTTTACTGGTATCAGGTGCAAGGGAGCTTGCTTGAGATATTCCTAGGGCTGCCATATTGAGAGAAAAGAAAACCTGCAAACCAAGAACTAGCTAAAACATTAAAGATGAAAAAAAAAAAAAAACATCTAGTTTCTTTAGGATGTGATTGTTCAACTAGTATATGTTGAAGCATAAACACATGTGACTTGACTTCTGAAGATACTGGAAAAGGGAAACTTACACGAAAAACTTCACCGAATGTTGCCTTTCCATGATAAACAAGCTGGCCTCCAGAATAAAAACAGAGTGCATAGACAAAATAAAGGAAGAAGAAGGATAGTCCAAAACCTAACCCGCTAATCAATCCTTGCCTTCTTCCCGCCTTCAGAGGGAGTTCACATTTCTTGTCATACAGTTGGGTCATCTTTTCTTCAGCACAGAAAGAAGCCACAGTTCTGATATTGCCTACTGCATCATTGACAACTTGACTTGCTTCCTCGTACATTTTCTGCAACGATCAAAAGATTTGATCAACAAGAATTAGTTTCATTGAATTGTAGTGTTCATAGTTATTTTGTACAACATACATAAATTGCTTGCTTCTCGGAAATTTACTCACAAGATAGAACTTAGAAGAACTATTGCCCATTTTTTCTCCCTACCAAAAATAAGAGACATTTTCTCTTCAATATACTAATGCTTGTGTTGTCTTTCCTAACTAAGACAACGTGAATTTGTTTATATAAACCCCCAAACCTCATACTGGTGGGAGCCTTCTTGTGCAATCAATGATAAGACAAACGTTTGCTGCCTTAAGAAGTTTAGGGCAAACCTTTGCATCTGCACTGAATCCTCTCACAGAAATCAACTGAACATATCCACTTATTCCCATTAGAGGAAACAATACAAGACTAATGAGAGCCAGTCTCCAATTTGCATCAAAAGCAATCAGCAAGCCAGCAATTGCTGTTCCAGTATTCTGAACAAGCAAAGCAAGTGTGTCTCCAACCAAACCTCGCAGTGAAGCTGCATCCACAGAAAGCCTTGCACCAATTGCACCACTTGAGTGCTCAACATCATCAAACCAACTCATTTCCATGAATACTACTTTCTCAAAGCACATTAATCGAATCCGGTTTATTAGTTTGCAACCTGCCACAGCAAAAAAGTAGGCACGCAATGGGTTGGCCACAAGTCCAACCGTGCCAATAACGACACACATCAACGCCCAGAAATTAGAATCTTTCCTAAGTTCACCTGCTGGCTCATAAAAGGTTTTGATTATACTTGATAGCAGCAGCCCAAAAACAGGGAATATTACTCCATTGGCTACTGCAGCTATAGCCCCTAGTAGCAACAATGGAATCTCTGGTCTGTTAAGAGAGGCCAGGAGAAGAAGTGGGACCTCCTGAGGCTGCAATGGTTTCTCTAAATTAGGGTCATCAACTGCTTTTGCAGGTTCTTTTTGGGAAATGCTAATTTTGGGTGATACAGGAAATGAAGCCGAAACTGAGTGGTAACTGTTCTCTTGACCATAAATTACAGCATTTTGTTCTGATTCTTTGTCAGCACCTTGCAACTTGATGAGCTTCCTATATGCCCCATTATTATCCTCAAGTAGCTCCATGTGTGAACCTGGTAAGTTGAGAAGGAACTAGAATTCAGTTTTGTATATTCCATGAAAAAATGGCCTTAGTGAGCTCATGTGGCAGTGAGATGACAGCTTTCCAAATCAGCAACCAATCTAGAATAATCAGGCTATGGTTTTTACATTGAAAAACACTACGTACCTTGACTATCAATTCCAATTTTGAATGGTCTAATCCAGTTTTTCTAACATTTTCTACTCTGTATATATATACATACTTCCAAATATAATGTTATATGTTTGTAAGAGTTGGAAAACCATTTGAATGACAGGATCTACCGATCTAGCAAAAAGGTCAATAGTTCCTGAAGGGGAAATTCAAGAATGGACAGGTTTGAGATGGCTGTAATGTATGAGGGAAGTAGAAGGAAAGAGGCATCTTGTACTTTTCCTCAATAATGTGCTCATGATTAAATGTAATGATGGGTGTGTTTTATGGAGGTTCATCCACCGAGGATAGGGTCAATAGAAGTTTCACCTTTTTCAGCAACCTTTCCCTCATGAATAACAGCAATGACATCTGCTTTCCTAATTGTACTCAAGCGATGGGCTACAATCACGGTGGTTCGATTGATCATAATCCTGTCCAGTGCTACTTGCACAATCCTCTCAGATTCCACATCAAGAGCACTTGTGGCTTCATCAAGAAGTAGAATTTTTGGGTCTTTCAGAATTGCTCTGGCTATGGCAATTCTCTGTTTTTGTCCCCCAGATAGCTGAATTCCATGTTCACCAACCATAGTGTCTAATCCCTTTCAGCAACAAAATAATAGAAAACAATGCGTTTAGGCCCTAAATGCAGGAAATATAGAAATCATAAGGTAAATCGTGAAGTAAATATGATAGAGAGGAAAACATAAATTTGTTAAGATCAATTATAGAATAGTTAAGTGCCAAATTGTGATTTAAAACACAAACACACACAGGGAAGGAAATGATTCAGACTTGGGAGTTAGGACCTCCCACTTCTTGAGAGGAGAGTCTTTGAAACTAACAAGAAAAATGAACAGTTCAAAACCTGAGGCAGCATGCTGATGAAGTTAGCAGCATTTGCAAGCTTAATTGCAGCTCTTATTTCCTCTTTAGTCGCACCATCCTTCCCATATGCAATATTGTCTCCAATGCTTGACGTAAACAGTGCAGGTTCCTGGCTGACTAAGCCTATTTTCTCTCTGATCCATTTAAGCTGGAACTTTTTGAGGTTGACACCATCTATGAAAACTCCACCAGCCTGAGGGTCATAGAATCTCTCTATCAAACTTATCACTGTTGATTTCCCACTTCCACTCTGACCAACCAATGCCATGGTTGTACCCGCAGATATTGAAAGAGAGAATCCACTGAGGATCTTCTCATCTGGCCTAACCGGATAACTGAAATGAACATCCCTCAATTCAATGTTTCCACTAAAAACACCCAGAGTCCTTCCACTGGTGCTGTAAGCATCTATTTCTGGTTTCCTATTGATTGCCTCGAACATCTTGGAGGCTGCAGCTTTTCCAGAAGCAAATGCAGCCAAACATGTAGATGTCTGCCCAAGAGACCTTTTGGAAACACAAATAATTGTTAAAAGCTTTATATATTTCCGAGTCATGCAAAAGATATACATGCAGGCGTGGTTTTGGTGTGAATAAGGGCTACCATCGATCAAAACTAATAGAACAAGAATCTTTAGTTAGATGAAAAGGGAGCACAGTGCAACTTACAAGGAGCCAGTCAAGACAGCAAACATTACATTAATAACATTTCCTCCGGTGTATCCTTTGTCAAGTATCATTTTTCCACCAAACCACATAGAAAATCCATAGCTGCAGAATAATATAAACAAAAGTGTACCATAACCTAGCCCACCAGCCAAGCCTTCTAGTACACCAGACTTATAAGCTTTGGTCAAAGACTGGTTGTACTTAGCTATAGCCTGCTTCTCCCCCGTAAATGAAGCAACCTGCAAAGGCAAGGGTCATTTGATTCAAAGGTAAGGAAACGAAAGGGGAAAAAAATTGTATTGCCAATGCATACAGTTCTGATTGAGCCAATTGTCTGCTCAACAATAGATGCTACAGATGAATAGGCATTTTGTCCACGAGAAGCCATCCTGTCTACGAACTTATACATGATTGCACCAGAGATAACAATAGGTGGGATTGAACATAACAAGATAAGAGTGAATAGCCATCCCTTAGCAAAAGCTATAACAAAGCCTCCTAAGAATGTTGCTACCAGCTGCAAAAATTGTCCAACCTGGAATAGATAGAGCACAAAAATTAGGCATTTTGAATCCCATGTAGGAATGGAAGGATCACTGGAGTGAATAGCAACATTTTGTTCCTTTGCATGGTATTGCAGCAAAGCAATACCTTCTCTCCCATTGCATCTCGAATAAGAATGATGTCACCCGATATCCTTCCTACTACCTCTCCAGCATTAGTCTCCCTGTCAAAGTATCCAATATCTTGCCTCAATATTGATTTCAAATATAAACTTTTTATACGTGCAGCCTGTCTCCCCCCTGTTACCATCCAGCATACAACCTCTGGCATATAAAAACATGGATGTTCTCGGTATTAATTATTATATAACATGTTCATGGTGTCCCAAGCTAAAGAATTTAAACCCTATTGTTGGATGTAACTAGGAATGCTGGAAATTCAACTTATTAAGGAGCCAATGTACTCACGGAAAAATGATGCAACAGCAGACCCCAGCGCCAAGTAGATAAACTTGAGAGACACCTGTAAATACATTATCCAAGAGATTGTATTGATAAATTTGATTATAGTAACTTCAGGTATCATCCAGACCCTTTTACAGTTACAGCTTTGTGAACCAGGCCGCTTTTTATTAATGATTTTTTATAATTTCATGTGCGACAACATCAGGGAACCAAACATGAGTAAATCAAAGACTAATGGGCAGAAGGAAAATGCACATGATGGACAACAATTTCAAGGGTTTGTTTGGACAGAGACTCATACGGATACCCATGATGTTTGATAACCATTTGTTCCCAGAGCTTAAACTTGTAGGGAATGAGCTCAAAATGCATATCAAGATTAATTTTTCACACATTATACCTGGCTAACTTCATCTACTGCAGCTTTGATGCTCTTAGATGCTCCCATAGAGTCAATTAGATCTCCAAACAGGACAGTCATAAGTGGCATGCACATCCCATTTCCAATGGCAGCTATTGTGCCCACAAACATTAACTGATAGTCAAAGGAGTCAGCAAAGGAGAACAACTTGTAATGTGATACTGTACTTTCACTTTGCTCAGTCTCCTTCCTGTTGATTGAATCACGTTGCTTGTCCTTCATTGCTGAATTCTCCACTGATGCTGCATATTTTTTGGATTTTGGAACATCATTAATCAAACCCTTCCTGTCACTCATGTGGCCAGTTACAGCATTGGACATCTCTGAGTTACTATTGCTACCCTTAAGGAAATTGGATCATAGCTGCAAGTGAAAAACATTTGATAATTTTAGTAACTCGACCTCATTATTTTATATCCTTCTAACAGAAAATCAAAATTTTAAAACTCATAATCAAAGCTTAATAGTTGATTTGTTAAATGACATATACATACGACTGAGAGGAAATTGTGAATATGGGTTTCAAAGCTGACCATTTTGTTGGAACTTGAAAGTGACAAATTCTCAATCAAACAGAAGGCAAAAGAAGGGGTTTAAACAAACAAGGCTGATCCATATATCGATACCAGTGAACCATCCACATAGCCCAAATGAATAGTCACAAAATAATTGGTTTCAAGAATCATAAACCATTACCGTGTTCCAGTTTTAGTCAGAAAAACAGTGAAGAAAATTATGGAGAAAATACCTGTTTGAAATAAACTTGAGAGAACTTGGAGCAAAATAGGAGGCTGCTGCTTTCACATATACCAGAAACACTACTCTGGACAGGAAATATATGAATTTGAGGAAAGATGCCCGGGACGCCAACTAAGACATAGTATTGCAGAATATAAAGGTAATAAACACAACAATGAGCTAATTTTTAAACGGATAACATATAGATGCTGCCGTTGAAAACTATGAAGTTTAAGAACAAGAAGAGCCAAGCTACATATAACACCTGTTGAGAAAAACATAAGAAGACAAAAAGATTCATGCAGAACAAAAAACGAGTGCCCTGAAATACAAGTTATGCATATGTAATAAGCAAAAGATACCCCCATTTGTTAAAATAGGTAAGAGTGAATGTGCACTACATCTATGTGAGATCACTGATGGATCCAATGTCAATCTTGTTACAATTCCATAGCTTTTAAAATGTATTTTCATTTTTTTCCTGTTGCAATCTTTTTGTTCTCTATTGAATTGCCTTCATTCGATCAAGTCCTTCAATTCTTTGATCTAATCATCTACAAGACCCCACATGGAATTTCTCAGTTAATTATGACGGAACCTTGTTCCTCTAACAATGTCACTACACCAATCAGGACTTCAAAACAAGAATATACATATGCGCACACACATATGTAAAATGGTTTGCATGTTTTCTTAGGACAACTATTGTTTGGCAACCCTTGTCGTTTTGTAATTTGTTTTAGCATTTGCTTTCGTTGGCAAGTTCATCAAGAATATATCACAAGATTAAATGCAAAGTAAATTATCATTTAGATAAAGAATGAGTTGTGATGATCATATAAAAAATAAAAAGACAAAACTTGAAAGTGATACAAAATCCATTCCATCATGTAGCCAATATCTTTTGCAGAAATTGCTCTATGAAGTATGAACACTGAACACAGAGCAAAATACTGTAATAGAGAGCAAAATCTGACCTTAAGGTATGGGCTGGGCCAGGCTCTTGCCTGGAGGGCCACACCAGAAAGATCTTGCACCTTTTCTACTATGAAGCCCACCTTAGCCCAGTTCTTGACTGGAGCTGTAATGGCCTGTAGTGTTTGCCAACTGAGAAAATATACAATACAGACGAGATTGAGACCCAGGAAAATTACTCGGAAGAATCAACACAGAATTGAAAAAGAGCTGACCTTTTGGCGAAAATATGAAATATAGATAGAATTTAGACCAAACGAGAAAAAGGTGGAGAAAATAAAGCAGCTGGGCGACAAGACCCAAACCCTGAATTATCCACAAACTGCTTTTTCAAGCACTTTCCAAGTTTCAACTTCACTCACCAATCAAAACGACCACTACCCTGATTTTTTTGGTCTCCGCCCTCTCTCCACTTCTACCATCACTGTAAAAAACCTCATCGACATGTATGCGACAGAGGTTTTGGGCAGATTCCCAGTGCAAAGAGCATCTTCTTGCCCAGCTGCTTCAATGGCGAGGTGCCTGAGCAGTCCCGGCGTTGTTCTGACGACACCCATCAGACCCAGAAGGGCTGATGTGATTTCCGGTAGAGCTTCAGTGGGCTGTTGTCGCTGTTCGGTGGACGCGAAGCAGCAGCAGCAGCAGGTTGGGGACGATGTGTTCTCGGTGATATCTTCTAGTAAGTGCGACGTGGATTATCTGGGAGAGAGCACAAAGGGGGATTTGAGTCTCAAGCTCGATCATCTTCCGGCTTTTGGTACCTTTCCCATTTTCTCTGCCTCTCTTCTTGTTTGTTTTGCTTTCACTACTTGTCTGTGGCTTTTGATCGTAATGAGCTATTCTCGGGAGAAAGAGGTAGTGGTTAAGGCCACGTTTTGGAAGGCCTAATTTTTCTGCGTTTAAAAATGCAGTGCAAAAATGTTAATACTCTGTGATTTATATCTTCATCTTGTATAGTTTGGCGGGCTGAATTCAAATAGACATCCTATTTTGTCTGAAAGTTATTGTCTTTGATCAAAGTTGAGAGGGAAGTGAACCGTGTATAGTTTTGAAACTTGATAGTTGATACAGTAGAGAAGCTGAAGTTCAGTTTGTTATCTGATAATTGTTGGAGCAATGTCCATTAATCCACTAATTATTCTGTTATAGTATCTCCATACTTAATCACATTATTATTAGCATGATATGTCCTTAAAATCACTCTGCAAATTATGCCAGTAAGGCATTAATGTTATCCCTGGGGTCTTAAGTTTTTGACGGGAAGACTGAGAGCCTATAGATAATGGAGTTAGGTCCCAGCCATCCTCCATCTATTGTTGGAGAAAGACTACTGCTTAGTAAGCCTAAGGATTCTGCATCAAGATGTTTGGTCTTCCATACTGTATCTGTGGCTCTGTTCGTAATGCAATAGAATAATATTTATGATTTATAGTAATTTCAAGGGTTTATTTTTTTACTACAACTTGCAAAGAAATGGAATTTTACTACCTAAGCGGTATATTAAAGAAACTTCCAGATTTTCCCACAAAGGTGTCCTCGTCATAGATTTTCTTATCAAAGTTATCGGTTATCTTCATAAATTTTCTTATATTACTATCTCGTTTGTTGTAATTTCGAAGAATCACAACACCTTGTCACATTACTTAAATATGCAATATCGAACATTTAAGAGTTTAATGGTGTAGAAAAGCCCCAAATCATGTGCGGAACATCTCACTACCTCAGATCACAACACATGAGGACCTTTTGGGTACAATTAGTAGAAGTTCATGTTATCCATCCAAGGCTCAACATTTTGTTCCAAGAAGTAGCATGTCCTGGTTGTTACCTCGCCAGATTTCCGCATTAGTTATGAGATGATAGGGCTTGGTGAATATATCCAAAGATTTCTCTATGTTTACAAAATGTCTACATTTTGGTTCTCTTATGCAGGAAATGGTCAGGCAACCTTACAAGGTCCAATTGAGGAAGTAGCCCAGATGGAAGTTGAAGGAGCTGAAGACTTGCTTAGGGACTTGGGTATTCAGGTGCGGTAAACCAACTCTTCTACAAGTGCTACTCTCTCTCTCTCTCTCTCTCTCTCTCTCTCTCTCTCTCTCTAGCTAGGCCCACTAAACAGCCTGTTATTTCCTAGTCAGATATAATATAAGGTAGTTAGTTCCTTTCATCACAGAAATATAGGAATTCCATTTTTCTTCTCTTAATCCTGTAGGTGCTCTTCTCTGCCTTTAATTATCATTTTATCTTCACCCGACAATGACTATGAATTTGACATTACATGTTCATTGAGGACATCATACAAAGAGCTTGCTATATAAAGTTCAATATTTTTATCATCAAAGCCCTCTCTTAAGTCTTAACTCTTCTGTTTGGTCAACATTGCTTTCCACAATCAGTTTCTTTCAGTCCATGTGCATATATCACATTGGTGGAGATATAATCCGTAGATTTGCAATTGCTATTAACCTTATGTGTTTGCTGAAATATATTAACAGATTTTTTTTAATTTTTAATTTTTACTACGTCAGTCTGAACAGTCTCTCATGCATTTGAGATTTTGATGTGCTTTTTCGTCCATAGCGAATTTGTTGTTTATTACATGCTTCCTATTTTATTTCATGTTAAGTGGATTTACCATTAAAAATGACCTCTTAGGTTTTTCTAATTAATTTGAACTACTTCATCTCATTCATCTATCTCACAAATAAGTGATCTTGTGCAGAGTCCCTTTTCATCAAGACATTCACCTCGTGGTATATTTTGTAGCCGCACATTGAATCTCCGGTCCATCAGTGCTATTGGATATGATATGGATTACACCTTGGTGCATTATAGTGTGAAGGTAAACAATAATTCTTATTTTTGTCACATCAGAATTAGAAAAATTATTCATTTTGCTATTTTAGTCTTAGGCTGGTGTCTTGTTCATAGGTATCTTGATGCTAACTTTGGGTTACCATGGCAGATAGATCTATTTTGAGTTTTGTGCTCTTTCTCACATTGGTTAATTTCTGTACTTGAAGCAGATTTTCATTAGTAGCGAGTTGTTTTTTATTGGTGCTATGGAGATTAGGGTCTCCATATGATTTCATATGTAAATCATGGTATTAGGAGTTAGGAGTTTAGCTGTTGTCAGCAAGTTTCTTGGTTTGGACATGGTTGTTTTCCTTAATCATTAGTTGCTAACTACTCTTACTTATTTGGATAGCTAGTTGACTGAGTAGTTTGATAATTGACTTTTTCTAAGTGGAAATATGCTTTTGCAGGCTTGGGAAGGGCGAGCTTATGACTACTGTATGGACAACCTAAGGAACATGGGCTTCCCTGTAGATGGACTCGCCTTTGACCCAGACCTGGTAACATATTTTTTTCTTCTTCTTTCTAAGCACACTTTTGTTGTTATGATGTGTGATTGGTAAAGTATGCAATTATGGTTATGGTTCTAAGCATGCTTTTTTCCCAAGCTTTATTCAGGTTATTAGAGGGCTTGTTATCGACAAAGAGAAAGGAAATTTGGTAAAGGCTGATCGATTTGGCTATGTGAAGAGGGCTATGCATGGTACAAGAATGCTATCTACTCGAGCTGTAAGGTGTGTATTAAAACTTGGAGGTCTGGTTGATGATAACCAATATGAAGGAACTTAAGGGAGACATGGTATACTAATTCAAAAATGGGGTGGGGAGTATTTTTTTGATAACTAATATGGATGTGGGTTCTGTTTTAACTTGTGATTAACATTCTATCTCAATGTAGTTTATACCTTGTTTAGATACCATACTATTTAGTATAAATTGTATAATGAATTAATGATGCATTCTTTGAGGAAAATCTGGAGTAAATTTTATAGTTTGATTAACTATCTTTGCTTGGAAGTGAGTTGTATGGGCGAGAACTGGTGGATCTGCGGAAGGAGAGTCGTTGGGAGTTCCTCAATACACTATTCTCTGTTTCAGAAGCTGTGGCTTATATGCAGGTATTTTAATGCCGTACTGTAAGCAGCAACTTGTTATTGTCAATATTATGTTCTAACTGTTTGGGTGAACTCTAATATGTTCATGATAAAGTTATAATGCAAGTTCAGTCTTTTAGCTAAGACACCGACCTTCCCTTCATTTTGCACCTTATTACCTTTTATTTTCTGTTTACTGGGCCTTTAAGAACATTGTTGAAGTGCTGTAATTTCAATGGCTGATCAAGTCAATATGTGTCCGTGCATGTGTAGTCAGTCCACAAGTTCAGTTATGGTCACGGTATGCAATGGCTTGTAGATTCTATAACATATTCTTATTTTTCTATTTGTTAGCAAACAAACATGTGAGTTACTACATTGTGTTGTTCATATTGTTTGCAAACAAACATGATGTGACGCTACGAGGAATCTTTCTTATCTTCTGACCACTACATTGTTGTTTCTTATCTATTATGCCCCCACCCTATTCATATTGCCAAGTGTAAATTCTCAATGCTTCTCAGTTCTGTGTCTCTCTTGCATAGCCAACAGTATTGAGCATTGACCATTACTTTGTTGTCATATGATTATTTTCAGATGGTCGAGAGATTGGATGAAGGAGTTATACCAACAGAAGTTTGTCCACTTGACTATAAAGGGCTTTATAAGGCAATGTGATGTTAAAAGTTTTCTAGGAAAATGGAATTAATTAATTGCAACCCTGACACTTTTCTACTAACTTTTGTTTTTGACATGGTTTTCAGGCTGTTGGGAAGGCCCTCTTCAGGGCACATGTAGAAGGACAGCTTAAGGTAATGTATGCATGGATATATTTATTTTTCATTGGGTATCACTTATCGTTGTGGCTCACTCTCAATATGTGACTGTTGCTATATTTACAGAGCGAAATAATGTCGAAACCTGAATTGTTTGTGGAGCCTGATCCAGAAATACCTTTGGCACTTTTGGATCAAAAGGAGGTATTCCATATAACTTATAATATATCTATGGGATGTGAAATCATTCAACTCTCATTTTATTGAACATTTTCATGAATCAGGCTGGTAAAAAACTTGTGCTTATTACCAACTCAGATTATCATTACACGAACAAAATGATGCAGCATTCCTTCAACAGATACCTTCCTAATGATATGGGTTGGCGAGATCTATTTGACATTGTAAGTTGACCTCAATTACCTCATATATAGTATATAATTATTCCAAATGTAGCCAGTTTGTGTGTGATATAGTTAGGGCTTGGGATATTCTTTTCTTATAAGATGGCAATTGGAAAGTCTTAATTTATTATAAACTATCTTGTTGGACCACTGGACAGTTGTCCTTTTCACTTTTTGAAACTGTGAATAAGTTAACTTGAAACTAATAAATGCTGGAGTTATGGATGAAAATAAAGAACACATAGCATTTTTGTGGTATCTTTATTCTGGTGTAGGTTATAGTTTCAGCAAGGAAACCAGAGTTCTTCCAAACATCACACCCGATGTACGAAGTGGTGACGGGTGAGGGTCTCATGCGCCCGTGTTTCAAGGCCGTTACAGGTGCTTTAGCCCTTGTCCTTGTCTATCAGCACATAGCTACTTAATTTGGAGGTTAATATGTTCAAAACTTGGATTATCTCTAAGTTGCACATATTTGGTACCTTTGTAAAATTACAACTATTTAAAGAAGAGTGTCTACAGTTAGATGGATCGTATTTTCATCGTAAAGAACTATAAATACTGAAAGGATTCATCAAAGTGATGATTTCTTTTAATAAACACCATTAGAGGTTGTGGTATGAAATTTTGTTCTTTCATGTATATTGGCACTGATTACCAGATGGGCCTCATTGTCAGGCTAACTCTGTAGGTGTATTGTGGACATCATTTGAAGTTGCTCGTTTGCCCTTTTAATAAAGTTATGGCCACAGTGCATCAATGGTGCCATGCAATCCTGTCCTGTGGCACATGAAAAGTCGTTGTTTTTCAGTCATTAAGCTTAGAATGTGTTTTATGTTCCTTTTTTGGTAGCAAGTGAGAACTGAGAAGTTACCGTCAATTTATTTGATCATTTTTTTGTTAGTACTTTCTTTAACTAAATGGCATATCTTTATAAGAGGTCAAACTTTTTGTTAATTCCACTCTCAATATGGATCATTCACTGCAATTTTTAGTTTTAAAATGTCATGATAATTGATTGCCTTGTAGTTTAGGGAGGTCTAACTTTCACTATTTGTTCTCACGGTATTATCTTCTTTTCAAGGGGGTTTGTACTCTGGTGGAAGTGCTCAAATGATCGAGAATTCCCTAAATGTCCATGGAGATGAGATACTGTATGTTGGTGACCATATTTACACTGATGTAAGTCAGTCCAAAGTTCACCTACGATGGCGAACGGCACTGATTTGCCGAGAATTGGAAGACGAGGTTGGTGTAGTTAGTTACAACTTTTACCTCCATTGGCCATTGCTGTGGGCAAGTGATTCTATAATTTCTCTGATAAATACTAAATATCCATCAACTAATACTAAATAAGGATTAAATACAAATTGAATTAAAGAGGACATTTTCTGACTTCATATGATACTTGATGTGTATGTGTTGATTCTTTAGACCAAGATGTATTTGCCCCTTTCTATTGATATTCCTTGGCATTCTAAGGGTTTTCATTGTCTTGGGACTTTTGAAGTGCAGTATACTTCTTTGATTCGTAGTCGAAGTAAAAGAGGCAAGTTGATAGAACTTATAAATCAAAAGGAGGTTGTTGGGGATCTCTTTAACCAACTTCGGCTTGCTTTGCAAAGACGAACTAAAGGGCGTCCTGCTCAAGTAAGCTTCATCCTATTATATAATTTCTCCTGTGTTGTAAAGATTGTCATAATATACCAGCTAACACTTCCTGATTGAAAATCAGACATCTTTCAGTTCAAAGTGCCTCATCCTATTATATAATGCCTGTTTCAGTTCAAAATCAGACATCTTTCAGCTAACACTTCTTGAAGTCATCAAAATGTAGTAATGTACTATCTTGAATTCCATTCAAAGTTTTTTATGTGTACTTTCAGACTCTTGCTGCAACAAACATGGCTGATCAAGAATTGACTGAAAGCATGCAGAAGCTGCTTATAGTCATGCAAAGACTTGACCAAAGCATTGGTCCAATGCTAGAAGCAGATGGAGAGCTCTTCAATGAAAGGTAATGCAAGGTTGGAGAAATCATGGTGTAGAAGTGCTCACTTGTCGTTGAGTTCTAAAATAGTCTAATATACTGTACACGGCAGTGTTTTATCTGAGAAAATTAAATTTCTGTATATCGTTTGGATGCAAATCGCTTGAGCAACATGAAGAATGAGAACGTTAAACTCGTTTACGCTGAATTCCTTGAGCATGTGCATCAGGGTTTCTCCATAATTTTTTTTTATCATAGAATACAAATGCTGGGAAGGAACAACAGCTTTCAACTTCTAACATTCCTTTCTGCACAATCTATACAATTTCTTCAATAGGTGTTGCTTTGAGTTTCACAAATCTCTTGTCAATTTCTATTCCGTGCAATCTAAATATTATGGAAGTTCATAATTTTGAAGTCTTGCAAAGAGAGATTTTTTTTGTCACCTAGCATGTTCAGATGTGATTGCAAGTCTCATCACACCCTCATATGAATATATATTAACCTGTAACTAGTTTTGCATAGATGGGGCTATCTTTCCCGTGCAGGTCTTTGGGATAAAAGCCACTTGATCCGACAAATTGAAAAGTATGTTTCCTTGCCTTGACAAGCTTTCTTTCATTTCTTTCTATATAGACATTACAACCATTAATATATATATATATATATCATTTTATTTATTTTTATAAGCGAGGGACAGCAGGCCTGCTTTGCAGGCCAGTGTTTCTCAACCCCCGTAGGGGGCGTCACCCTGTTAGTTGTTAGTTCCCTTAAACCCATAAATCACTCCCCATACCGTCGGCAAGGAGGCTCGAACCTGAGACCTCAAAGGAAATCCAAAGCGTATCAACCGCTTGGCCCATCATGCCTTGGTTACAACCATTAATATGTAAGGTCAATATCTTTCTGAATATTGTTCTTGTATTCTATTTCCTTCAATCACAGGTATGCTGATATATATACTTCAAGGGTGTCAAATTTCCTGCACTATACACCCTTCATGTATTTCCGTTCACAGGAACAGGTATTTGGAGCATCGTCAGTTCTTTCCTTGTCATTTTCTTTTGTATGAATTCAGCACTTATCAGTAATACAAGAACCAGTCTTGTCTTCTGGTCATGGGTTTGGCCATGTTAGTTTTAACACAGTTTGGTTTGTTGGTGTGAGTGAGTGCAGTCTCTTGCGCATGATTCATATTCGCACTGCCAGTCACTGTTAAACGGGTATGCTATCGACAGTCAAAGCGATGACAGTTTGTGACATTTTTTGTTGCTGTATTTGAAGAATACAAGGGTCATTTCAGACAGTGACTAAATCAGCAAGGGCTGGTCCGTACAATTGAACCAGGTGTTTTCTTCAGTAGGAAGCAGAAATAAGTATGAGCTGTAACGTACGTATGGTGTTGTATTTTTGTTGTAATTCTATTGCCGGATATATGGAGTTGTGCTCCTAATTGTAAGGTGGTTGTAGTATTTTTTGTGTTGGTATTGTTTGCCTTTGAGAGATAGGAACTGGAATGCCTCGCATGGTGGCATGTTTTGTTCTGTCGAACCAGTCCTATTTTGTTATTTAACAAAAATTATATAATAATTATAATTTTTGAGACATTTGACCTGGTGTTGTACGTTTTAGTATTTATAGTTTTTTTTACGTACTAGTTTTTTTACCCGGCGTTGCTCGGTTATTTGTTTTAATTTGCATTAATATTGCATAATTTAATAATTTATTCTCTCATTCGTGAACTTTCTAAATAACATATTTATATATTCTTTCGAGTATTAAGAATTTTGGTTTATTTAATTTATTTTAAAAAATAAAATAT
>JAYMTA010001599.1:0-19363 GCA_036897625.1 Pelargonium cotyledonis
ATCTTGTAATCCTTAATTTTTGCAAAAATTAGAAACAAGACACTCATTTTGGGACGGAGGGAGTAATTAATTTTGGATAGCTTGACATGTTTTTTTTTTTCTTAATAAATAATTTTGTATTCACTATGATCTTTCATACTTCAGTTTGTAAGGTATACTATTTTATGTTTGAGTCAATTAATATCCAGCTCTTGAATTGGTTTCCCATTCATCCTGTTAACTCAAAAAACTCATCTTGTATGCCTTTGATATTTTCTGCTTTGTTTATAGAGAAGGTGCTAGAGTTACATGGGGATATATTAACCGCATACTTGGGCAGCCATCATTGATTCGGGAGTCGTCCCTTGCTAAATTTCCATGGTCGGGGATTGTTTCTAAGGCCAAGAATAAAGTTTTGGATTATAAAACAGCTGGATCAGTGGGGACTTTGAAAAATAAAAGTGGTTTCACAGATATTGTTCTCCATCCTTCACTGCAGAGGAGAATAGAGCACCTTGCTCGAGCTACATCGAACACCAAGTCTCACAAGGCACCCTTTCGAAACATGATGTTTTACGGTCCTCCTGGTACTGGCAAAACCATGGTAGCTAGGGAGATTGCTCGAAAATCGGTATGCTTTGATTCACAGTTTATTAAAACTAGTTGGTATCTTGTTTGCTTCATGTTGTGTGGAGTAATCTCGAGGAAATAGACTTATGAAACAATAGATGATCCTAGCAATTAGGGGACTTGAAATGGTTACTAGAAGCATGCTACAATGTTAAGTTCCTTTGATATTTAGGTTTTGATGGAATGAAATTGAAATATATATATATATATATATATTTGAAACGGTCAAAAAGATTCTCAAAAGAAATTAGTTTTATTTGCATGATTAATATGCTACAGGGATCAAGAACAATGCTCTCTGTAATAGTGTTTGTTGTATTTGCTTAAATATGAAGTTAAATAATGTAACTCGTTAGTATTTTACTGATGAAGTTCTTACCATGGACTTTTTCTTTATGGTCTCATTATCGGCGGTCGTTTATATTATATATAGATATAGATATATATTATAGAGTTGTGAAACCCAAGATTTGGGAGAATGATCTTAGTTTATTGTCACTAGTTTTGATATTGGGATCTCATTGTCCAGGGTTTGGATTATGCCATGATGACAGGAGGGGATGTTGCACCACTGGGTGCACAGGCTGTTACCAAAATCCATGAAATATTTGATTGGGCAAAGAAGTCTAAGAAAGGTTTATTACTTTTCATTGATGAAGCAGATGCTTTCCTATGCGAGTAAGTTATCATGTATATTCTGTCAGATTTGTTGGTGAAGTTGCCCATTATGTACGAGTCAAAAAGGTTTTTATTTGTTGAAAGTCGAACCTACATTTGGCTACTGTTAAGCAGCAAGAGAGTTGTTTTGCTCTCAAAACTGCTTGGAATTAGCATCAGTTACAAGCATAAGTTTGATAATGCGATTGAAACATTCACTGTTTAAACAATAGAGTAGCATTAACAGGGCATAAGCCCGCGGCTTGAGTTACCGATCAACAAATCCAACTGTCATCTTAGGCTAGGTTGCGTGTTTTTGTGGCAATTAATGATATTTAGTAACCATACGTTCTGATGCAGGCGTAACAGTACTCATATGAGTGAAGCTCAGCGAAGTGCTCTAAATGCATTGCTCTTCCGAACCGGAGATCAGTCAAGAGATATAGTTCTTGTTCTTGCCACAAACAGGCCAGGGGACCTTGACAGTGCCATCACCGATCGCATTGATGAAGTGATTGAGTTCCCTCTTCCAGGTGAGGAGGAGCGATTCAAACTTCTGAAGCTCTACCTGAACAAGTACCTCTCCCGTGAAAACGACAACTCATCTGGGGGTAGGAACTTGTTCAAGAAGAAGCCACAACAGATAACTGTAAAAGACGTGTCTGATGATATCATCCGAGAGGCAGCCCAGAAAACAGAAGGATTTTCTGGACGCGAGATTGCAAAACTCATGGCCGGTGTCCAAGCAGCTGTCTATGGGCGTCCAGACTGTGTCTTGGATTCCCAGTTGTTCAGAGAGATCGTAGACTACAAGGTTGCCGAGCATCATCAGCGAATGCTCCTGGCATCCGAGGGTGCTCAACCAAGCTTTTAGCTAATCCAGTGACCTAAAATGGTGGAAATTTTGTTTTCATTCTACTTTTTGTACTGTCTAATTACACCATTATTGATAGAAATCAATGAACCAACCTCTCCTTTTCTTTGATTGTAAGAAATCCATTCAAAAGTGTTCAAATAATTGCAGAATTTTAGGGAGGCTGTGGAAGGAATAGGACCTCGTTACATTTTCACATTCTCGTCAAGATTTTGAGTTGTTAATCTCTTTTGTTAGTTTGACTTAGTTGATCGTTATCTCCAATAACATGGTGCTGATGTGTCGTTTGATGAAATAAATGAGCGCAAAATGGGAGTGAGTCAAATGCTAAAATGATTTAATTTTAAATAATTGGTTGAAAAGAATTTAAAAAAAAAATTGAAATATATTTTACTCATTTTGCTCCTAAGTGAAAAATTAATCAAAACTACTTAGTTTTGAAATTTTACTCAACCACTTGTTCAATATCTATGCTAATTTGAGTGTGGCAATTACCCAACTCTATCTAAGTTGACTCACATTCATAATAGTCATTAAATAATAATTTAATTTGACATGTGGTACCACATGTTAAGTTGAAAAATGGTAAATAAGAATCAAAATTACATGATGTAGTTCCACCTGAATAATAATTTATTTTAAATAACACATCATTAACACATTGTTGTAGTTAACAAGTAATAAATTAAATTAATGGAAAAATTAATTTGACTTAAAGTGTTAAAATTCAGAAATTGTAGTGGCATCTGTAAAGTATTAATATTAAGAAAAGTGTTCTATAAAAAAAAAAGGAAAAAAAAAAGTAAAAACCAATGATTATTTTCCCTCCAAAATTTGGAGACTATATTGATCTTTAAAGTTTAGAAGAAAAAAAAACTAAATTTGTCATTGAAGTATCTAATTCGTGCTAGTTTAGTCACTTAACTATTAAATATGTCAATTTAGTACATAAGTTATGCAAAAAAGACAGTTTAATCCAAATGTTTTACAAAATTAAGTCTTTCCAAAATATTCTGTCAAATTTGTTAACGTAACCGTTGAAAGCACAATAAAAAAAATATTTTAAATTGGCATGTTTAATAGTTGAGGGACTAAAATAACACGAATTGAATAGTTAAAATACTAATTTGAACTTGTTCGTAATATTAATCATCACCACACGTAATTAGTTTAGTATTAAAAAATATTTTTTATTGCAATTTTAACGGTTCCATTAATAAATTTGACGGAACGTCCTTAAATGACTCGATTTTTAAAAACGTTTGGACTAAATTGACTCATTTTCATAACTTATGTAATACATTGACATGTTTAATACTTGAGAAACTAAAATGACACAAATTTGAATGGTTCAGTGACTAATTTAAAAAAAAAAAAAAAACTAACTAGTTGAGTTACACAATAAGGAATAGCTCTTCTCTTTAAACTCCACCCCACCTCACCCGACGCAATGAGATTTGAACCCATGACCTCCCACATAAAAATGTGTGTTCTTTACCATTGCGTCATCCCCTACGAGACTTCAATAACTAATTTAAACCTTATTCCAAGTTTAAACTATACCCATTATTTCATTTTCATCAAAGGGCCATAATTTTTACTTTTCTAGTTAATTGTATTGTGGGGGACAAACTAATACTCCATCCGTCTCAAAATAAGTGTTTTGTATGTTTAAATTTTTTGTCCCAAAATAAGTGTCTTGTTTCTATTTTTATGTTATCATATTAGTGTTATTCCCATATTACCCTTATCACTTATGCACATGGGCAAATCTGCACATGGGGTGTAGGTGGAGAAAGTGAGGGTTATATTTTTGTATTTCTTATTTTTGAAAAAAAAAAAATAGAAACAAGACACTCATTTTGGGACGGAGGGAGTAACTTGTTTAAATTGCATCATATATATATGTGTGTGTGTGTGTGTGTGTGTGTGTATTAAAATTGGTGAGGATGCATTCACATGGCGTTAGTTACAATAAATTTCTTATTAGCTAATAACAATTGCTAATAGTAACGACTATAGCAGTCACTAATATATTTTAGTTATAACATAGCTATCTATGGTTTATATACAACTTTCAAACTCTATCAATTCTTCTTTTTTTCGATGTGGGACTTTTGATCAAATAACTTAACTTTATATATCACTTTCTCACTCCATATTTCTTTCAAGTTTTCAATGTGGGACAAACTTTACATAGCATTTTTGTCATTCTTCGTATCTTTTTTCTTATTCTCAATTTAACTCTACATTGTAAAGTTCTTTTCAATTTTTATTTTAGCCTTCATATTCCATTTTTTAACTAAATAAAAGAGTTTTGTAGATACATAAACTATTTTTTTTTTTAAATAATGCATCCAACCAAATAATAATAAAAACAAGTAAAGTTATAATATGCATTACAAATCATTATCGATGGAAAAAAAAATAATACCGATGCATGAACCAAAGTTTATGTTATAAATAAATCAAATGACATATTTGACGAAAGTTTAATTAATCCTAAATATCATAAACACAAATAGTTTTTGTTTTTTTAGAATTATACTTATAAACACATATTTACGGTTCAACTAATGCACACACATTTTATAAATTATTGAGTTAACTAATGAATGTATCAACTTTGTATTTGAATTTTTAATTATATGAAAATTCAAAGGGATGCAATATTTTCTTGAATTAAAAAACGATATGTTGAACTTATATTTTTATTATATCATTAAAAAAGTTTATTGCCGTTTTACTCAATTCTAAGTGTGCAGATTTATCAGCGTGAATTAGTTGTGACAGATAACTATATTGACTTATGAATATATTAGCTTTAAATTTGAACATAACCCGTGCATCGCACGTGATGCATACTAGTATAATAAATTTTGAATAACTTTTTTTAAGCCTATGAGTCGACTCATTTGAGTGTAGGGAAATCAAACATCAATACTGCATAGTTTTGAGCTAGTAATTATTCATTAATGAATAATTATAACTACGTAATTATTCGCCCTCGAATCAACCGTCAAATTTACTGCCAAATCAAATGGTAGATCCGGATGTGGCGAGGGTCAATCAACAAAGTTTTCACGCGATCGTCTCAAATTTCACATGCAATCATTCTCAATTTTTCACTTTCTTCAGGTGAACGTATAACTAAAGTTGATGAGAATGGTTCCAATGCATTCGACTTACTTATTCAGGATGATAGGAAGTATTCTAGAGCATTTGGCTTAAGCGAAATGATATATATATATATATAGGGATTGAGGATACTAAGCTAAAATTTATTTGACTTAGGGTAAGCCATGAATGAGGTGATGACACCTCGTTAAAATCATGAATTCGAGCAGGTCGCTCCTCTCCCATCAATTCACTTGGATGAATACGAGTGAAATTTAATAAAGTGTTGTCACTTCATTAGTTTGACTTAGCTTAAATTATAAAATATTTGATTTAAATTTCTTATTCTGTGTATATATATATATATATAACATTTTAGAGTTGTCATATATATATGACGTGGCATGTGAAGAAAAATAAAAACTATTGATGAGTACAAGGCAGCAACCAACTGCTACCAGCCTACCACCTAAACATTTCTTCGTTTTCATCGAACTATCCAATTAAATCTTAGAAAAAATATATATTTATGGTGAATTAAGTTTTTTTAGTATTAAATGAGTTAAATGTTGAATCATTAAGGGAACTTAGGGAAGTGCATTCTAAACTTATGTAAAAAAAAAAAATATTGAATTATGAGATACACATCAAACAATGAGAACTCAAATATGTACAAGTACACACACATTTCATGAATTTGTAAACAAATACAGGGAAGCAACATCTTACTATAACAAGTCATTCTTCAAGAGCGATCATAATACAATGTCTTTTTCAGTTCGATCGGTATGTTTGTCTGTTTTACATTATTTATGTTTTTGTGTTTGTTTAATACAAACTCTTCTCAAGGGGGATTTGTATGTTTTTATATTAATAATGATAATGTATTTGGTGTGATATTTGTTTTGATATACTCCGTATTCAAGATCACGTGTTAAGTACTATCTTAGAAGGATTATTTCAAAAAAACAAACTACTTTATAAGGATATTATTGATAGTTCATACAAAATCGACTAGCTTTCTATAAAAGAAAAGTGAACACTCATTCTGAAAAAAGTTCAAGAGAAATAAGGCATTTGACTAACTAGTCGAGCTACACAATAGGGGGTAGCTCTCCCCTTTAAACCCACCCCACCTCACCCGACGCAATGAGATTTGAACCCACGACCTCCCACATGGAGATGTGTGTTATCTCATTGCGTCATCCCCTAGAGGACATTAGAAGTGTTGTTAGGAATGACAACTAGCCTGGTGAAGACATGTTGGGTCAAAATGATTAAACATTTTGGATTTTTTAAGAGTTCTCAAGTTCGAGTCTATTTGTTGACGATATGAGGTGAGATTTGTGGGAAGAGGTTTAGGGTGACACGCTTTTTGAGATGTAAAAAATATTGTTATTTCAAGTATGATATCCCATCACTGATAAAAAAAAAAAAACTAGCATGATGGAGGCGGATTTTGCATTTCCCATTCTTGTCTATTTCTAAAATTATTATTATGATTATTCAAATAAACACCATATGTATCAAACATAAAGTCATATATAGTATTTACCTTTATTTTTTTAATAGTATCTTAATTTCTTTTACCAAAAGTGATACTCTTTTTTTTTTTAAAGAATCCGAATGATTTTATTAATTACATGTTTACATTTTTTAATAACAATTCATCTATCGTGATTGGACCAGTGGGCAGTTGGCCCTAACCCACTCTCCACCCCATCTATAGCTACCAATGATCTAGCCAAACTACGAGCTACACAATTCAAAGATCTCTCGGACAAAACTAAATAAAAGTGATATTTCTTAACATGTTGAATGGGGATAATTATTTTAAATTTAATTTATTGCTTGTTAAAAATATAAATTCCACCAAAAAAATATGCAAGCTTTATTTTAATAATTAATAGTAAAATTGAATAGAAAAAAACATTATACTATTTTAGCTATGTGTGAGTGTGATATGTGAAGAAACCCAAAAGGGCTGTCGATGACTCCTAGGCACCAACCTGCTTCTTCGTTCTCATCGAACTCTCTAATTAAACCCTACTCTCTCTCTCTCTCTCTCTCGTATCCACCTAATCTTTAACAAATCAAAATCCAACCTTTAATTAAGCTCCTCCTGCTACTCTATTACTAGCCAACTGCTCCCATTTCTACTTTTTCTTCGCCTATTTTTGACTTGTTTCTTCAATTTGCTGCTCTTTTTCCTTACAAGGTAACTGGGTTTTTGCTGATTTTCTTTTTTCCTGACCGTACTCTTCCTGTAATATTTTTTCGTTTCGTTTTTGGATTTGTTTCTGTGGCTGTTGAAACTTAGAGATTTCGAGGTACACTGTAATGGGTATTGCTGGATTTAGCTGCTTCTTTTTGTTGTGTGATGATATTTGCTCGGTTTCTGTTCTTTGTGGATCTCTTGTTTTGTTCGTGAAAATTTATAATGTGCATTGCGAAATGAGCAACACTTGTTTCCGTATTCATGAATATATAACAAAAAGTGTTCTTTAGCTTTACTTATTGATTAACATTTCCTGTTAATTGCTATTTTATCTGAGGCTCAATCAGCCTTTACTTATGTTGTAGTTTGAAGCTTGAGAAAAGTTATAATTTTATTGGAAAAAACTTGATTCCCTCGTTTGGAATAGAACATGGACCAGGATGCCATGGAAAATGGTGGTCCCAAATCCAAATTTATAATCAAACTTTATTGTTTCAAGAATTAGAAAAAAAAGTGACTGAATCATGCTTTCTTTATTGGTTTCTACCCAAAGTTGTGGAGGTTTGCTTAGAAGACAGTGTAAGAACTAATGGAGCTTATGCACTTCAGAAATTATGTTTGTTAGGCTTGTTTCAATTTTCGGTTGTATTTCCAGTCATGTCTGATTTACAATATTAATTCATTCTGATTATACTCCTGTTCTGCCAGGATCAGTTTATAAGAGATGGTGGCAATGACAGCTTCTGGCCTGCAGATGGTGACAGCAAAACCCTCCATGTCCTCTTCTTGCAGAGTTTCTAAGGAGGGAGCGAAAGTTGTTGCTGCGAATGTAAAAGGAGCATCATGGACTAAGTTGGGTATTGCTTCTCATATATCATCCGCACAACCTTTCCAGAGGAGTTTTACATCATCTTCTGTAAAATTCAATAAGATTGTCACAAGGGCAATGTCCGGAGCTAGTGAGAACCAACCTTTACCAGGGTTGCCAATTGATTTGAGAGGTTAAATTTCTTTTCCTTTTCTGTTTAGATTCTGATATGTCATCAAGTATTCTATATTACCTTTACAAATATTATTTTCGACCCTTCTTTGCTTCTGGTATTTGCTGGTTAATGGTTTGTGAAGCTCATTTTGACGCTGTAACAAAAATGTTATACGCGGAGGAAGAATAGTTATTCCTATGAAAACATTCAATTTAGCTATTTCTAGTTGTGAACTTGAAGAGGCGATTATGTATTCTATTTTACATTGGTCCATCCATCATCTTAGTACTTTCTTTACAGACAAATCATCTTGGTACTTTACAGCTTAGAATTGAAACAACTAATTCCCTAACCAAAGTTACTGTTCTCCAGGTAAGAGAGCATTCATTGCTGGTATAGCTGATGACAATGGGTATGGTTGGGCGATAGCAAAATCTCTTGCTGCTGCTGGTGCTGAAATTCTTGTTGGCACATGGGTGCCGGTAAGTATGTTGACCGATTGCTGAAATTGTCATTTCTTTATTAATATTTTTTCCTTTATGATTTCCTAGCAAGTTTGCTGAAATGGGAATGAAGATAATTCAAGCAAGAAACAAGCAATAAGTATTTCCTAAGTTCTTTTACATTATAAGGGTCACTTCTCACTTACTAGGAAGTTTCATGTGTAGGCTTTGAACATCTTTGAAACCAGTCTGAGACGCGGAAAGTTTGATGACTCTCGCATGTATGATATCTATAATTTTTTTTTCTTCCAGTTAAGGGGTAAATCTAGGATTGTCTCTGCTGATATAAAGTTCAATTTTCCAGATTGCCAGATGGATCTTTGATGGAGATTGCTAAAGTGTATCCCCTAGACGCTGTTTTTGACAACCCTGAGGATGTACCCGAAGATGTATGAAAGAGCATATAGACTTTTCAATTAATTTAAAATGAATTAGTTTTTCTACTGGGAATCATGTTTGAATGTCATTATGTGCAGGTGAAAACCAATAAACGATATGCTGGAGCTACTAATTGGACTGTTAAGGTATAACACTGCTACTATATTTTTGGAGATACGAGGAAAGGTTCATGTTCATATTTGGACTGGGTACTTGAATTGGATAGAAACATTAGGGCACCAAATCAATGAAGTTTCTCATGAACTATATAAAAGCAAACAAAATGTGGGCCTATTAGATGTCCCTGTTCGAAGATGATTTCCTTTTTTCAAATATTTTGACTGACCTGCTGGTCTCAACATATCAATCTTGGTGAATTTTTTTGGTGAGTGTCAAACATAAATGGTTGAATCTTGCTTGCCATGTGTGCATGAGAAGCACCGAACTTGTTCTAAGGAAAGTTGGAGCAAGTGGACAGTTTGGCCATGCTGTTGACTTGTGTAGATAACAAATGTGGGTTGATATGCTCCGATTGTTGAATTGCCCCTTTTGCACTATGTTTTCAACATGAAAAAGGTTGATAAGTGATGAGATAGATTGCCATGTTGCTCGTTTATTTCATGTTTCTTCTGGCACTTTAAGCAATTGACATTGCCCTTGCAGCTAAATAGCATAATGACCCCTTTTCATATGATCATATATCATTTAGATATGTAGTCACATCATCTTAGAGTATTGAGTACTAAATGTGAAGTCTAACTATCAAATACCTTTTAACACCATATTTGCCAACCATTAATGTTGTAGTCACCATCCCAATTTCTTGCAGGAATGTGCTGAAACTGTAAAGCAGGATTTCGGCAGCATTGACATCCTTGTGCACTCACTTGCGAATGGGCCAGAGGTATAGATTCAGATATTGAGCTTTATATGCATTAATTACTTATTACTCTATAGATTTTAATTAGATATCATATGTTCAATAGGTGAGCAAACCTCTGTTGGAGACATCTAGGAAAGGATATCTTGCAGCTGTATCTGCATCAAGTTATTCTTATGTGTCTTTACTGAAGCACTTCATTCCAATAATGAATCCAGGCATGCTCTTAGCCAACTTTGTGATGCTTTCTTTCTTTATTGTATCTCTTCTTTCTATTACCTTTTTATAGTGTTAAACTTGACTCTATCCCAAAAGGTTAAAAGGTTAAACTATTAGATGAATGTCTCAACTAGTATATCTAATGGTGACATTAACGCAAGGGATATGTTAACACTTCCCATCACATGCAGACTAGATAGCACAACATACCCTGCACGTGGACGAAGAAGGGAGACAAAACAGACAGCCCAGACATAACAAACTTTGATACCATGCCAAAACTTTACTCCAACCCCAAATCTTAAACTATTTAATGAAGGGCTCAACTAGTATATTAAGTTGTGACATCAATATGATTTTCTTAGTCAAACTGTACTAATAAGATTGACCTTTTAGTAGTGAAAACTCAAAATACATTATGTGTACCCCAATATTTAAACTTAACATGGTATAATAAGGCCTCCGATTGTGCATGTGTCGAGCCCACCAGTAAAAAGAAAATTTGAGAATCGCACATGAGGGGCAATGTTGAAGTAGGTGATAGTTGATAAAGGCTTAATTTGGATAAATATAAAGTGCATGAGCTACATGCCTACATATAAGTGTGGAAGCCAAACACTATTAGTAAGGTTGACATTTTAGCAGTGGAAGCTGAAACCATTATGAGTAGCCCTATATTTAAACGTATATTACATATTATTTACTATGGCAATACGATGCTAAAATTTATCCATGTGTTACTGCAGGCGGTTCTTCGATTTCTCTCACATACATTGCTTCTGAAAGGATAATTCCAGGGTATGTTTGCATGCTTTTTTTACATCATTTTTGTTCTGCATTGTCAATTGACATTGGTTAATAGAATCTCAAAAACTGCATCACACACAGATATGGTGGGGGTATGAGTTCTGCAAAATCTGCACTGGAGAGTGACACACGAGTAAGTCCTCATTTTATTTCTTCTTCATTGTTCTTACCTTATTTTGATATGATTGCGGCGTAATTATGGTTTAATACTTCATCAGGTGCTAGCTTTTGAAGCAGGAAGGAAACACAATGTCAGAGTAAACACAATATCTGCGGGTATTGCTCCTTTACTTTCTCCATATCATGATGGCTCGAATATTTCCTGATAAATTAATCATTGTAGTCGGATCATATCTTGGAGTAGCTCCTGCATAAATGTTGCATCGCATTGGCATTACTTCTGTTTCCTGCATGAACTTAAAAATCAGAAATAAAAATTTCAGGTCCTCTAGGAAGCCGAGCTGCAAAAGCAATTGGATTTATTGATACAATGATCGAATATTCATTCAACAATGCTCCCTTGCAAAAGGAACTAAAAGCAGAAGAAGTTGGGAATGCTGCGGCCTTCCTGGTATCGCCTTTGGCATCTGCCATAACCGGTGCTGTCGTATATGTAGACAACGGCCTCAATGCTATGGGCGTAGGAATTGACAGTCCGGTATTTAAAGACCTTCACATTCCGAAGCCCGAGCACTAGAAGGTTATGGCGATTTATAATGGAAACTTGGGTATTTTTAGATAGTGAACTCTGATTGTTCAGTTCATCCCTCATTTTTCATGCGAATATCCATTTCATATTACAAGAACTCTTAGTTTTCTTATAGAGGTTTTGAGACTTGAGGGTGTGACATTTTCTAATACTCTTGTTGTGTTCATGCTATAAAAATAGTTGTTTCCTATGTTTATCATTTAGCTGAGTTCTGAAATTACCTCTGCTTTAGAAATGCAAGTTGAGGCCAATCCTGACCCTCTGTTTTTTCAGATAAATGTTTTTTAATTATGAATTAATAATTATACCTCGAATGATAAATAAGGAACCCTAGACCCCGAATAATGGACAATAAACCTCAAACTCCAATTAATAACCCCTAGATTATAATTCATATAGACCTCAAATCAATATGAAACATTAAATCCTAAAAATTAACCCTAAATCTTAGATAATAGACCCCAAACCCTGAAATTTGGTACCAAATTAGAGTTTTTAGTTTTTACCATGAAGTAAGGAAAAAGTAGTATTGTGGGTTTTGTGAACCCAGTTTGGTATTGAAAACATGAACAGCAAATGCAATAGTGTTTGGTAGTGGCAATAAGTTATCACTGTCACATTTACACCTTTAATTTGTAGTAGTTGTAGACTTCTTGTTGTCATCTCTCATCATAAATTTATATATATTGTTCTTCATTTCAAATTACGAAAATACCCATATGAAATGCAACTACTGTATGACAATGCACGGGCGTGCATGCAGTAAATGTATACATGCACATGCACCACCAGAAATATGACACTAATTATTTAGTAGCTAACTCAGCGTGGTAGCTAGCTTATCGTCACTTTCGAAAGGAATGAGTCTCCCTTAAGTGATTTGAGAGTTGTTTTCGTCATGTGGCATGATTAGCGGTTTAATGATTAGATATAACCTTTTTTGCATAATATTTTTTTATATTGCTTGACGCCTTTGATTCCAAATGCGGAGTTTGAGAGCCGCACGGGCCGGTTTGTCCATGACATTGAAGTAGACGTGTTGAAACTCCATTTCTATTCATTTATGCGTTGGAATTTTTTTGTGGGGGACTACTATATTTATACACACAAACCCAGTCTATTAACCAAAAATATTTATTGAACCCAGTGGGTGAATTTTGAGTTTTGACCCTAGTATATTTGATATTTGAACTAAAAAGTAAAAACTAAAAAAGACACGGAATTTTTGTTAGGAACAAGACCCTACAATCGAGGAGACAAACCCGGCCCGAAAGACCTGTTCGAACCCACCGCAGTTCACTCGAGCCATCAAACACGTGCTTACGTGCGACAAAACCGAGCCCTGAATCGGTGTACACGTGTCACTAACATAACGAACTCTTCATCGGTTAACTGCCACATGTCAACCAACCGTCGTCCCCCATATACATCATCGTCTTATTCCTTATTTTAGTAGCAACAGAGATCAGATCGGACTCTCTTAGAAGAATATTACAACTGAAAAATAGTTAACCGGCGGAGATGAAGACGACGGCGTATCTGGTGGTGATGTTATGGGCGGTGATGGCGGCGGAGACGTTGGGCGAAGAGTCGGCCTGCAAGGACAATCCTGACACTTGGGTCGGTTGGGCTTACAACAAGTTGTCCCAGTAATTGTCTCTCTTTTGATACTCAATTTTCTTACATATAGTTTCAGAAGTCGATCATTCAATTATACAATTTTGTCTCGAAAATAGTATGTTCAACCGACTTTATACGCAACGTGAACAAACCAAAATTCTAACAAAAATTGTCAAATTAGAACAATATAGATAGTTTGAGAATGAAATAAGAACAAAAAATCAAATTTAATACAAATGCGTAAAGAAAAACGAATGTTTGATGGACCATAATCATGCATTTCATGCAACCTTAAAATCCATTACAATATTTTTGCTAATATTTACATGTTGATGTTCTTATGTTTGTGGAGTTACCAGGGGAATTGGAGCGAAAGAGGAGACACCAAAAGAGACTGTTCAAGGTATGAACCAAATGAAGGTTACATATATGAAACATTTGGTCCAAACAATTAATAATGAACACATAAAAATTTTGTACACATATTTCACACAATTAATTTTGTGCACTTAGATTTCATTTCTAAATTTTTGCATCGCATTGATAATTCGTGCAGATTCGTCCAGCTACGCTGCCCAAAAGGCCGGCGACGCGAAGAATTATGTACACGACAGTGCAGGACAAACCATAAAAATGGCGACAGATAAAGCTAGCGATGCCAAAGAATCCATGGGGGACGCAATGGCGTATGGAAACGAGAAAGTGGCACACGCTCACGGGGAAGCCAAAGAGAAGATGCATCAGGCTGCGGACGCGGCATCGGAGAAGGCGGGTCAGGCCAGCGACGCAATGGCGGGGGCTGTAGCGTACGGGAAAGAGAAAGCATCGGATGTTCACAGCGGGGCCAAAGACAAGCTGCACGCAGCTTCGGACAAGGTTGGCGATGCCAGGGACGCGATTGGCGGAGCAGTGGGCAAAGCAGGCGAAGCGTATGATGGAGCGAAGGAGAGAATGGGAGCGGCTTCAGGTAAAGCAGCGGATAGCTACCAAGATGCGAAGCAAAAAGTGGGAGATACGTATCAAACCGCGAAGGATACCATGACCGAGCAAGCGAAGAACAAGTACGTTGCTGCGAAGGAGAAGGCTTCCCAAGCCACGGGCGATATGGGGGCTCATATGAGAGAGAGCAATGCGGAGCTTTGAGTTCAAGAAATTGCTTGCCATTTGTGAGTCACATTTTCACATTTTAGCTATGGTCATATTTTAGATAATGTGGATCTGAAATTTTATGGCATGTTGAAGGTTTAAGTGAAATAATTGTCTGTATGTTTATGCACGGATTCGTAGATTAGTATTGAATCTAGAGAAGTATATATCTTGTATATCTTAGTTCCGGATTGTTCATTTGTTTGTAACCAATAAAAGGAGAGATTTTTCATTCCAGTCTAAAAATGCTATTCGAGTAGACATTTAAGTTAAAATGAATGGAGGAATGACTGATTATTAGTTATTCTAGCCCGGCCCGAAACTACAATTTAACCATTACATTTAGTTAAAACTACCGTTCAAGCTTAACATTCAGTTTGAAATGGATGGATTAGAGATAAAAACTCTACTTTTTAGCCGAACTTTACTGAAGAGGTGATGATGTGAGTTCACAACCATAATCCGGATTTTTATTGATAAAGAAATGGAGTTCATTTTTTTTTTCTTCTTAAAAGTACATGGTATATTTGCTCTTTTACTATTTTTTTTCACATAGTATGGTTTTTCTTTAAATTTTGTATATGCAAACTTGAATTCTCAATGCCGAAATGAGGAAAATAAGTGATCTCGTCTACCACGTGACGGCGGGGGTAGCCCACAATTGTGCCACAACTTGTAGTCTTTAGTAGGTGAGGCTCAAACCTCCTGTATATATGTCTTTGAGTTGAGGTGCCACGTGGAGGAATATGTGCTACCTTATGTTATTTATCATTTTTTTTCGTTTTAAAATGTTATTTGTTTTTCAATATATTCATCATAAGATATGAGTATCAAATTGATCTTAAAAAAAATACAGTACAAATAAAATAACTGTGGTATTTGGATACTTACTCTCTAGGTTACTTTCTTGTACTATTTATTGTGCATTTAAGTGCAATATGTGCCTATCTACTTGTTTGTATATATATGGCAAATTAACCAAAAATGAAGCAAGAATTTGCAGGATACGCGTACAAATGAGGGAAAATGTAGTTGCACACAATTGAATGATCATTAGTGCACATTAGTTGGTGACATTATTTTAATATGGATAGAATAGTAGAAAATAATTATATAAGTCTAATAAAAACGTTCCTATTAATGGGCACTTTAATGAATTATGTACACCTATGCATCCCATAAAATATCCAGAGAGACACCAAAAATAGTTGTGAAAAGTAATCCCACTTCCCATAGAATTTAGGACACAATTTACTAAGAATATGTTTAATAAAATGGTACGAACCATTATTCAAGTATTGGAACGATAGATAATAATTAGTTAGTTAATTAGTGATTTAGATTAGAATTTTAAATAAATATCTTAACTGATATATTTGAGCTTATCAGTATTAGTTAGAATAGTTTTAGAGGTTATATATAGGTAGCTAGCAACAGTGATAGGGTATGTTGAATTATGTAATTGACTTGACCATCCTCTCTTATCTCTCCTTTATGATTTGTCCCTCTCTTAATTAGTTCATCTCGGATTAGTTTTCTATTTACTGCAATCTTGTTATATTAATAAAGTTCAGTACTTTTTATTCTCTTCTCGTCTTACTTTATATTTCATGTAATCGGGTTATCAAACCCGTTGCATAAAACAATATTCTATGGGTTCCAACTCACAAGATTGCGACTTATTTAGATAATTGACACATCATTTTAGTCCATCTCATCATCAATATATTTGATATGTTATATCTAGATAATTGACACATCACTTTGTACATTACTTTTTTTATATTATATATAAGTAATTTGTATGGATTTGAGTATATATATATATATTTGTTAGTTATGTTTTACCTAGCAACATTTTCTCTAAAAGAGTAATGCTATATATACAAAATTTTGTACAAAAAAAGTTGTACAAAATGATGTGTCAAACAAAGAGACATGACACGGCAATTTCTTTATTGATGAGTTTGTCAAATTACAATGCGCCACGTGTACATTAAGTTTAATAAATAGGGCGCTCCGCGCCAGAAATTCATGGGAGGGTGGTGGTATTATATATGTCGGGTTTGTATTCATTAAAACTTAATTTTAAATTACGAAATATGAAAATTAGATGCGCCATGTAAGCTGCCATGTCACTTTGTACACCAAATTTTGTACAAATTTTGGGACATTTAGCATTTTCCGCTCTAAAATATTCCATTTAACTAACAAGAGCAGTATGATTATGAAGGTGAAAGGCAAACTCCAACTAATTTATCCTTGAATTTTTCATAAATAAAAAAATACAAAATTATAAAGACAATATGAGTACATTTTAATTTTCTTAATGTATATATTTAGAGAATGAGAACAAAATCTCTCGTTATACAAAAAAAATTGATGTAACATAACCCTAAAATTTTGATATCATAATCCTCTAATCTCTATAGTAGCTAACTACATTTAACCAACACAAGACAAATTAAGTCACATAGTTAAAAAGAGTAAAATATAAGAAAAACAGTTAAGCAACAATAAAATTTCAAAGTGTCAAATCTACAAACTTTAAATGATACTAACAACTCATTCTCAACTCAGCTCTCATTCTCAAAGTATATATCAAATCAAACAAGTGTTTTATTTTACTTTTTGGGTGGTAGTATCATGTTCAATATTTTATGATATAATGTATTATTAAGTCTGTGCGCGCCGTGTATATATAGAGAGAGAAAAAAAATGCAATATGAGTCAAGATTTTTTTAGTTTAGGCTAAGCCAAGTTAATGAGATGATGACACTTCAATTAGTTCCACTCATACCTATTCAAGTGAATTGGTGGGAGCGGAGCGATCCATCCGTATTCAAGTTTTTTAATGAGGTGGTGATGAATTAGCCTAAGCCAAAAATAAATTGGCTTAGACTCCCATTTCCCAATATATATATATATATATGAGGAAATGAAATATGAACCAAAATTTTTTTGGCTTAGGCTAAGCTAAGCCAATGAGGTGATGCCACCTCAATTAGTTCCACCCATACCCATACAAGTAAATTGGTAGGAGCGAAGCGACCCGCCCGGATCTAAGTTTTTTAATGAGATGTCACCACCTCATTAATGGCTTAATCTAAGCCAAAAATAAATTCGTTTAGACTCTCCTTTTTCCATATAACTACCTAACCAAAAGTACGATCTTGTTTGGTCTTAATAAAAATCTTGTGTACATAGGTCAATATTTAGCAAATCACTGGTGATTTCTAATTTGAAAAATACTACAACACCGACTGAGGATCATCCCTAAATCTTATAAATGAAAAGCTAAAATGAGAAGAAGAAAAAGAAAATAGAATAAGTATAAAATTTTAATAGCCTAATATAATATTCATAGAAAAGTAAAAATAAATCAAACACAATCCTTCAAATCAATAAAATAAACATAATTTTATCTAAACTCCTTCAAATCAACAGAATATAAACCAACACTTGTCAATATCTCATAACTTTCCATACATTCAACATTGTAAAGAGAGACAATCAAATTTATCAGTTGACTGAATATATTGAAGACCACACAATAACATGAGATACATGAGGAAAAACTAAAAAAGAATAAACCAGAACTGTGCATTTCTTCACATGTTTATCAATATATTCTAGAAGTGAGTTTTTTTAAAAGATAAATTGAAAGAAATGTGTCTAGTTGGTTAAAAAAAAATGAAAAAATCACCAATGTTAGATACTTAATAAAATCAAGAAAAATTGAGTGTAACACGAAATACAAAAGAAAATAAATACTAAGCTTAGATGAGAATTTGCCTATATTTTTTAATATTCATGCAGAATATATAATCGGATTAATATCCAGTAAACTGTAAATCAGTTGCAAGAAATCTGTAATAAAAAAAAATAAAAAAAGTCCCAATTAAGATCTGAAAATTACTCAAAGAGTCTTACAGTTGCTGTTGCTGTTGCTGTTTGATAATGGCAAGAAATGGTTAATTAATTAATTAATTAATTATGCTTCTTCTTCATGGCTTGCTTGCTGTTGTGCAACCACACCTGAAACACCTGTCTCTTCACGCCGACTTCGCTGCACAATTGCAGCACTTTCTCTTCGTCCTCCTTCGAAATCTTCCACTCCAGCTTCTCCATGAACTCCGTCATCTTCTCCTTCTGCTCTTCGCTGAACTTTGTCCGAAACCTCTTCCTCGTACCGCCGCTCTTCTGCTCCGGCACATGCTTCGGCTTCTCGAACACGTGCCTCAGGTCTTCGCTCGACGACTCGCCGAAAGCCATCATCATCTGCATCAGCGGCGCAGTGAACGGACTCTGGAACGAAAATCTGTGCGCCTCACCAACAACCGGCGGCGGCGGTGGCGGAGTTGTAATTTTGTCGCTTTTTCCGTCCGTTTTGGTGTCGACGGACTCTCCATCCACCTCTTTCCGGTGGAAGTTCCGGTGGCACTCGCACGCCGCGCATTTTAGGGACCCCAACCCCGACGGCATGAACTCGCCGCAGCCGTCCACCACGTGGCCGCCCAAGGTGGCCGCGTGGTTTTTTAAACACTCTCTGTACCGAACCACCGGAGCCGGCCACGGCGGCGACGGATCAGTGGTTATGGTGGACGGCCGGGGGGGGGGGGGGGGGGGGCCCCCGGCCCCGG
>JAYMTA010001600.1:0-19357 GCA_036897625.1 Pelargonium cotyledonis
ATATATATCGTATATACACAAAAAAAAAAAAAACAAGGAAACTGCATGAGTACACTAGAGGAAACTAATCAAGAAAAGAAGAAGAAAAAACAAACTATATCACCTTTGTTAACCCTACCCTTACACCATTTTCATCTATAAAAACTAAACAATTAAAGAACCTTACAACAAAAGACTATTATTGAGCATACAGGAAGAAAACTAGTTTGACAAAATGTCCAATTTTTACACATTGTTGATACATTAACATTTAACACTGGCTAACTACATTAAACAACAGGATAGGATCTAAGACCCAATATTTTGCTCAGCAAACTGAAAATGTAAAATAACCAGTTCACTTTAGATGAGTGGTCACTTTACTTTTGGTTTTGCAATTTGCACAGACATCCTTAAAATAATTTAACTACAACCCAGACACCAAGCACCTTTTATGTATTGAGGTGAGAGAGAGAAGGGACAGCAATATCTGAATTCTGATGTCCTCCCATACACTCTACTTACAATATTAGCTTCATACTCACCCTTTTCTGTGAATTTTCAACCCAATATTTGTTTGGCTTCGAGAACCTCAGCTTCCCGGCCTTCATTACAGAAAGAGTATCACAATCCTGAAACCAATATATTGTGTGAGATTATAAACAGTGCTGATAAAAAAAATTGTAACCCGATATACAAATAAAAATGATGATACAATACAACAACATTGATACATAGTATTAAACAAAAGAATAGAAACACAACAATGAATGTGTAAGCCAATATATTATTTTCTTTTTAGAAGAGAATAGTCCCATATTCCTGCAGGTTTGGACACAATCACCTCACCTCACATTACTAGAGGAGTGATACTACTGAAACGAAGGTCTCGGTGTATGCCTATAAGTTTAATGAAGTCAAACAGCAAAGAAGTTTGTTTTCTTTCTTGGTTGAATAACATTAGCAAATATTATAATTTATTGGTTAAGTATGCATATTTAACATCTGCCCTTTTCACTTTTTTTTTTTTGCCATCTTACAGCCAAGTTGAAGAAAAGATGGATGAAAAGGGTGGATACATGTCAGAAATGGTTAGAATGACTTGCATAACCAACTGCAGCTAGCATGGATTAATCAATTAAGGGCCTTAAATGCAATGTAATCACATCAAATATAGTTGTTCCATAACCTTGTGACCAACATAAAAACATGTTCAAATACCAGTCCAATAGCTAATGTTGTTCACTTAACAATTGAGTGACCTAAGCATTACATGTTTGTAGCACAACAGACCCACTACTCTTTACTAAAAGCATATTGGACCACAGATATTATAGATAACCAAAAAGAGTACTGTTATAATAAACAAATATTTCATAATATTTGACATTAAAGAATATGGCATACATGTGAATATATAAAAGGATGGTGTTTATTCAACTCAGTGCGAATGAAAAACCTAGAGAGATACCTGACGGAGGCCGCCGCCGAGCTTGATGGTCTGGTTAGACATTTTCGAGAGATCAAGCACCACATCCCCCGGAACCTATTTTAATACGCACATAGCAAGTGAAGTCTATACACAAAACAAATTCAGCGAAAGATGAAGAAGAGAGAGGCGAAGATGAACTTACAACTAATTGATCAATGAAGCTTTCCGGAGAACTTGACTGTTTTGTATCCATTGCAGGGCTCTGCGAACCTCCTTTGCTTTACTGTGTCCAGTGAGAGGTAGATTGATTAGGAGAAGTAGCAGAGCAAAGACGAAGACGAAGACGGAGAAGAAGGGTTGCCGCGGGAAAGGAAGAACAAATCTGGGAGTTTCTAGGGGTTTTAATTTAGAATTTCAGATAAACCTTCTACTCTAAACGACGCCGTTCACCCCCAATTGGGGGAGTCACTTGAATTCCTCTTTTTAAACTATCATAGGACTCATAAAACAATGTTTTTGCTTTTAATACGAAAATATAGTAGTTACAAATGTCGCTCGTATCGTTATAAAATATTTATCGTCAAGCGTTTTTTTAATAAACCACTTGCAAGCTATGCTGTTGTGGTTACAAATATTATATTGGTGCGTGTTTTTACATTTAATATATGCCACATACAAGTTTTAATTGGTCTAGTTACAAGTATTCATTGGCGTGCGTTGCACAAGTATCACACATGCACTAATGACACGTGAAACAAACATTTCCTTATATAATACAACAGATTCACCAGCATAAGCAAGTGTATCAAGATAGCGCATAAAAAAAATATAAAAGGTCCTCTTATTGTTATTGCTATACTTGGCAATTTGGGTCATAACACGCGAAACAGCGCGAAATAAACGTATTTGGGTTCAAAAAATCACAAATCGTTTCGTGTTCGGGTTAAACCCATAAAAGATGCATAAACGATTAAATAATTGTGCCACGACACGACACGATTAAGGATTCAATAGTAACTTTACATAAAACATAACTTTATAAGTCAGATCAAATATCATATTATCATTTGTAATCCAACCTCTTTTCTCATTATTCCTCTTTGTGAATTTATTCGTGTTAGGTCGTGTTAAATGTCTGAACCTCGACCTATTCGCTTAAACGTGTTACTTATGTCGTGTCAATCGTGTCATGTCAACACAACTCATTTAGTTATCGTGTTAAACGTGTTGTGTTCGTGTTAGACTATGCAACGCGATTACAAATCGTATTCATGTCGAGTAGTGCAGCACACCAACTTTCAGCACGACACAAACACTTCACGCACGCACGAATTGTCAACCCTAATCCATATATTGATTTTGAGTACTTAGGGTACTCCTTAAATAAATAAATAATTCCCTAGGGGATGACGCAATGGTCAAGAACACATATCTCCATGTAAGAGGTCGTGAGTTCAAATCTCATTGCGTCGGGTGGGGTGGGGTAGAGTTTAAAGAGGAGAGTTGCCCCCTATTGTGTAGCTCAACTAGTTAGTTTTTAAATAAAAAAAATAAATAAATAATCTGATGTTATTTTTTCTAGCAATAATTTGACGTTATTAATTAAATTATATATTATATTCATCATTTTTTAAATATTAATAAATAAAAATAACAAATTTTATTTAACACCTCAAATCACAAGTAACCTTTGGTTGTCCGGTGTCATGAGTCCGGTCGTAGTCTCGGCCTCCATCATGTCGGTTCGACACACCAACAGGGCTAAAGCACTTGTTAGACGTGGTCGAGATTCCATGAGCGGGACGTTTGAAATATGACCCATGGACTAAGTTGATACGTGCTCCTTGGCACGCTAGGGCACAGACGTGACTGTGATCATGAGTCATGGACGCGAAGCGTGAGTTTTGATCGTGGACAAGGGCGCGAGGCATGACGCGGAGCGTGTGACTTGTCCGTTCTCGGACGGAGGACGGATAAAAGATGTTTCATGGACGACGTCATAGGAGCAGGAACGAACGGATGAAACCATGTGTGAACGCATGATCATACAAGTACGCAAGAGCACCACTTGCGGGACCATGCAAGCGCGCATGCGCGTGCATGCTGGTCGGCGCAAGCGCGTGTCGGTCACGAGGCTTTTTCGGGTCCTCAACCATCTTTCTTTTCGGATTCTCTGACTTTTCTCGGCTTGAGTTGACTTCTTTAATCGGTTTAGCATGACACACATCACTGGGTCATTGGACAATACAAACTTAACTTTTTGTGCCTAATCAACGTGTGTTATTTGAAGGTATATTTTATAGTTTGAAAGCGTAGCCGTATGATAGTTATGGTGTTGCGACACCGTGATTTGAGGTGTTGGCCCTCGAGCTGGCTATAAATACTTGCTAACTAATAAAATGGACAATTATTTTGTGGCTATGGCAGTGTATTTTCTCTCATATAATAATATACATTATTTTTACAATTTATTATTGATAAACCGAATTTCACCAAGGCAGTGTAAACTTGGATTATCTTTACTTGTTACTCAACTGTGATAAGAGACATAGTAAGATGTTTAATTCTGAAGATTGCTTGCAATAAGAAACACCCTCTCATTTCAAAGCATATTGGGTCAAGCGGTTAATGCGTTTTGATTTCTTTTGAGATCTCAAGTTTGAGCATCCTTACCGACGGCATGAGATGGAAGTTAAAAATTTAAAGGAAGAGCTAATAACTAAAAGGGGGCATGCGGTTGTTCCGACCTAAAGTCTCGAGTTCGAGTACCAGCATATTAAAGGTAAGGTGTTGATCTCGTATTGATTGCCGACTCACTCTAGATACCTCATGAGCTTCAACAACATAATAGACGTGAAGGGCGCTTTACAAGTGTTACTCAGCTCGATCAAGGCATCAAGCCATTCGGTTTTCATCCAAATTTTAAGATTCACTTCTTTTTTTTCACAGGCTACAGCAAATCAATGATACATCCAACTCTTATTTCATCACCTCAAAACAAGAATATACTCCACAACCATACCATCTATCTACTCATTTTCGTTATAAATAAGTCCTATAATACATCTCTGAATGTTGGATAATCTATTATCATACCTCAATGCCTTCATTGTTTACAATCTGAGGGTTACTTGTAATCTCACAGTGGCTATCAAGGAGATTCTCCAGTGATCTGGATTGTCTGTTCCGAACTCTACCAGCATCTTTCAATAAATCTGCCAACCTTCTCTTTTCATCATCCACGTCGGGATGTGCCGTCCCAAGTTTTTCCTCCCTCATCCCGACAACATACTCTAAAATATCAATTGCATCATCCAACCTGTGTACAAAAAACAAGCACATCATAAAATGTATATAAATATGTTTGTTATAGTAGCATCAATGTACATGATCAAATCTTCCCATCTTAACAAGTAGTTATTGTTCAAAATGTTGTTTCTAGTTTCTTTACTGATCTGAGCTTGTTATGGTTTGACAAAATCCCGAACAAGATATCACATTCAAAACTGTGTTTCAGTAAGGCATAAAACGTGAAAGTGTATCATAGACCCTGCAATTCCATATCTTTTGATAAAATCTACGTATGAACCAACTCAAGCATTTCTCTCAAGGAGCAAAGAAAAGTACTTTCAAAATTAATATACCACAAAGAACAAAACAAAATAATACTAAGCACATACCTGCCAAGTGCGTCATAAGTGCCAGCAAGGTTGCTGTATACCCCGAGGGTGTCAGCGTGATACGGTCCACATTCTTGTTCCAAAATGCTCCTTGCTTCTTCAAATAATTCTAGAGCCTCATTTATGGCACAGCACTGCACACAAGCAAGCCCCATTTGGTTCAGAGCAATACCAAAAAAGGCCGATTTCTTTTCACCACTGGCACGAAGCTTCAATATAGCATTCTTAAACGAGTTGTAAGATTCAGAATAATTTCCTAACATGTAGTACATGACCCCAGTCTGGGCTTCGATTCCGGCAATGGTGCTTTGCTGACCAGGGGCATCATTGTGTATTTTTAATGCCTTTTGGAGCAATTCAAGTGCCTGATTAAGCTCATTCATTGATTCATATATAGCAGAAATATCTGTGAGACCACTGGCAATCTCCTCTGCAGGGATCCCGGGCATGGGCTTTTCATAAATTCTAAGGGCATTCTCACAATATGACTTCGATTCCTTTATTTTTCCTGTCTTGTTATATAAATCAGCCAACCGAACAAACACAAATCCAACAGAAGGATGGTTCTCTCCTTTTGTGGTCTTGAAAACGGTGAGTGCTTTCTGATAAGCAAAAACAGCCTCATCATATCGAGACAAAGACAAGTATGTATCTCCAATGCTGCAATCAACAGAGGCAACCTCTACATCCTGGCCATTTGCCACCATGGACATGCTAGCTAAAACAAGATGTTCAAGAGCTGCTTCATGATCTCCCTTTGTTTCACATATAAGACCCATGAGCCTCCTATCTGCCACCTCTTCAGGAGAAGCTCGGGAACCATTGTCTCTATGGATGTCAAGAGCCATCTGACAAAGCTTCTTAGCCTCATCGAATTGTAATGCTTGAACATAAGCTTCAGCCAAATATCTGCAAGTCTCACCAACTCTGGGGTCCTTTTCTCCTAAAACTTGTTTCTGCACTTTCAACCCTGTTCTGTAACACATTAAAGAATTTTCAAGCTGGCCGAGCATTGAGTATGTATCACCAAACTGCATGTAGCCGGCAAATTTAGCAAGAGCATGCTCTTGGCTTTTCTCAACTACTGGAATCTCAATAGAGCGCTCAAGAACAGGAATTGCCTCACTATACTGGCCTAAGCTACAGTATATTGCCGCAGTAACATGCAAACACATGACCAGCTCTAGATGATACTCCTTCCTATTTGCACATATTTCAAATGATTTCACTGCTCGTAGCGCCAACTCAAGAGCTTTCTGGGGATTCTCCCCTAAAAAAGTCAGACCCCTTGCTTGCTTAAGTAAATACCGAGCAAGATTCAGATTATCTTCAGATGAACCCTCAGTTCCATTCTGTGCCTTTAACTCCCTTGGTTTCTTTGTGGAGCTGACTACTCCAACACTTGCTTTCCTTACATTCTTATCACTTTGCTTACCAATGAGAGGTTCTTCAGGACTACTCTTGCCCTTCAGACTTGATTTTGTCGATGCGTCAGAATTCACCTGCAATTGTGAAGCTTTCATTGAGTTCCCTGATGATGAGGTGTCGCCCATCTTCCCCGACTTCTTAGAAGAGGAACTACTGGGCGCATCCACCTCTGGCTTTTCAACCTCGTCCTCCATTATCTCCACCTCCCTCATGTCTCCTCCCACAAGATGGCGCAACTCAGAGTCTATCCTAGACTCATCACCATACGATCCATAGCTTTGCCTAGAAACCGAAGGTGACTGATCAGAACTCTGCATGTCATAGACATTCTCAAACAGCCGCTCAATCGAGATGTCAATCACAGCATTAACAGGAGGATCGAAACCAGCACCCACAGGACTAAGTGGAGGCAAATTACAATTGGGAGCCATATCCCGAACTGAACTGTCCTTCATAGGTTCAAAATTTCCATTCAGCTCACTCCCTATCATTTCTTCACTAGCTCCATCCATCACAATTCCAGGCATCTTACCAAACTCAAATAGACAAAAGTCCCAAAACACAATAAATTATCTGTAACAAGCAAATAACCAGATAGAGCATAATCAACATATACTTTATCAGTACACTTTCCACAGATCCAAACACAAGTCTACCATATTATAGAGCTACATTTCCAATAATACATGAGCAACAGAGCACTAATAAAAGAGACAATAAGTTAAACAAGTAGGACAACAATAACAAACACTAACTACATCTGCACATTGTAACATATGTCCTATGTTTCACCAAATCAAAGTAGTCATTTCCAGATCTTCACTCGAAGAAACTAAATACCCAGACACCATAGTTCCTCAAGATTAAAACTTTTTAACTATAGAAACCAATACGAAGGATAAGGACACAGACCCATCATTAACATCAACTTGTTGCAGACAAATCAAGAAGAAAATAAACCCAACTTGACCTTCCAAGATTATGCAGAAAAGGGAATAAAATAGTGTACAAAAACGACCATACCTTAAATACTGGCCAGAGAAGACGACACCAAAGGGTCTTCTGCTTTCTGGGTCTTGTATAGAATAAAAGAAGGATAGATTTATACAGAGATATTGACACAGGGAGGGAAAAAATATATGTATCGGTCAGGCGGTGTGTATGTAAAGCATTGAGCTGAGGAAGGAGATGAAGTGGAGAATTTGGAGAAATGGGTAGGGACAAAATTGGAAAAATTGATATATATATATATATATACAGTGAAAAATGAGGGTTTGCAGAGGTGGAATGTCAGGAGAAAGGTGAAGGCTTGCTCCTATCACTACTGTTCTTTATTTTGTTTTCTAATATTTAATAGAACTAATTGTTGTGACAAGCTGGGTCTTATTGTAGAAGATTGTAAGTGAGAGGGGCAATTATGTCCATAAAAAGATAATGACCCATCAAACCATTTCAAAGTTTTAGGTCAAGTTGTCCAATAAAAATGATCCTTTGTTTTAGGGTGGACTGTAAGTATTTAAGACAAGTTTTGACAATCACAAGAGACTTGTGATTGTCATTTATTACATCTTACACAATTTCTTTATCTTTTTATTGCACGTAGGATCAGGTTGAGTTGACAAAATGTAAGGTAAGTTCGGGTTCAAAATGTTGAATCCGAATCTTGACCCAATTTTTTAGGATTAGTGGGGTTTCAGGTGGTGGACAGAAAGTGTAATAGTTCTGTGAGTATACCCGATCCGACCAACTTCGAGTTTTAGGGAGGCAAGTTAGCCAGATGATGTGATGTCAACAATGAATCAGAGAGTGAACGCGAAGCAAGAAATGAGAAGAAAAATAGTGGCAAAAAGTTTATGGAAATTAGAGTAGATATAGTGTAGGGGCTTTTTTGCTGCATAAAGGGTTGTGCTACAACTGTCACAGCTGTCTTCTGTTTTTGCTTTCTCCTTTTTTTGCTGAATAATTGACAAAAGCTCTCTCACATGGTTGGGTTGGGTGAGGACATTTTGGGAAGCAAAAATTCAACAAGAGTTTTCAATGTCCAAGGTTGGACTTGTAGAATCCAATGTTATTGGAAATGAAACTACTTATAATTTAACTATTATACCCTTATCCCAAGTACTATCTGTATATCATCAAGTGGCAATGACCAAATAGATATTCAATAATTGGGTGTTTGTATTGTGGACCACTTGTCAAGTAAATATTTTTATATTTGTGAATACAAATCCAAGTCTTGGTACCAAGAAATTGGGGTCTGGTTATGAACATATATGAGTAGAGTTTTGACAATTTTAATGTATGGATTCTTAGGAACAATAAGAGAATCAAGACAAGTGATAAAAAGGAGAACAATGGATGTAGAGCTGGCAATAGGGTACTCAAAATCCAATCCGGCCGTTTCGGGTTGAGTGAAATTGAGAAAGAAGAAAAAAAAAAAGATTGACAGCTGTGGGATTTAAACCCACGCCTTTTCGGACCTGAGCCTAAATCTGGCGCCTTATACCACTCGGCCAAACTGTCTTCCTGCTATATTGGCCCAATTTGTATATTTATCCAATATTTGACATTTCTGCAAAATTTCAATATCCCACCACAAATCAGTGTTCAGCTCATTGATCAGAACTTGTAAAAACCAGATGCCAAACAAGGAGAGAAGGATTTGCTTTGTGCAAGACATGAGCACTGCGATAGTAATGACAGGAACTGCTTTTGTTCCAGTATATTAATTTAACACAAGAAGTGGGAGAAAATGGCATCATATATACTTCACAATCATGTAATTGAACATTTTGCTCCCCAAACCAGGAAAATAAAAGAATATGGTACACTTAGCATCCGACGTAAGTTACGAAGAGTTCCTAGACGTGGACATATGGCTAACAATACATTTTGGCAAACATCGTAGGATACTAAGACTGCGAGGAGGTTCGTAGTGCAAGAAAAATTCGGGATCCTGCTCAAGGCACTCTGAATAACTCTCCAAAATCTGAACAATCTCGTTGAAATGTGGTCGTCTGTCTGGATTACTTGACCAGCATCGGATTATGAGATGACTAAAGGCCATGGGGCATGCGGAAGGCAATGGCGGTCTCGCGTTCTGCAGAGAAAGATCCGGCGGAAAGGTAGAATCTAGGAAACTAATGAATTTTGCTTTCCAGGGAGAAACCTCATTTTAATCAAGGCTTATGCCCTCGTAAATATTATTCCACAAGAATATGGACCCTAAGATCCGGAAACAGGATCCACATACTCATAATCAAACCAAGCATATAGCCTAAAGAACCGTGAACAGATATGCTGAATCGATAATCATAATAAAACAAGAAATTTATTGACAGAAAGTATATATGTACAAGTCAGTAGAGCTTCTTTGGAGCCATGATGTGCATTTAAGTGACCTCTACTCGACTTCGTTTGAAGAATAGATGATTCCGTCATAAACTAAGATGATCTGGAACCAAGCACGAGCAGTGTTCATTACTCTCTTTCTTTAATTAGGTAAGAAGATGCGTATGCACATAATATTCCATTCTACTATACTAATATCTTTCTTTTATTTTTTTTTAAATAGTTGTGCTGCTTGTGATAGATTTGGCCCAAACATTTCCAGATCTAGCTTATTCTTGCCTAATTTAGAATGTAACATCTTCAAGGGGGCTCAAGCCACCATATTGGAGCAAGCAAATGTCTTATTTAATCCCCATACATGTGGACGAAAACTACTGATAGATTCATATTCATTTGAAAAAACAAATGCATAACCCATAAAGGAATGGAAATACCTTCTGCGAGACTGCAAAAGCAGCCTGTTCTGGTGTCATGTTGTCAAATGGTGTCAATGCAGTTAAAAGCTCCCACAGGACGATTCCAAAACTGTAGACGTCAACTTTCTTTGTGTGGTGTTTTTCTTTGATCATTTCAGGTGCCATCCAACGGTAGGTTCCTGTGAATCCTTTTGCACTTCCACATTGAGATTCTAAGCATGAAATGCCAAAATCTGCTACCTTTACAGACATATCTTCTCCGAGCAGTAGATTTTCTGATTTGAGATCTCGGTGAAGTATTCCTTGGGAATGAAGATATTGCATCCCGTGAGCAATGTCAAGAGCTAATCTCAGAACTAGGTCAAGCGGAACTGAATGTGGTTCCTGCTGATGGAGATATTTCTTTAATGAGCCACCAGCTAAATATTCAGTGATAATACAAAATACGGGAGGTTTCTTGCAAGCTGCAACAAACTGCATCAATTAAAAATAAAATAAATTGTGTCAACGAAATGATTATATCCAATCAAGGTATAGCTGCTAAACATTTATCGGTAATTGACTGTTTGTCATGATCCCACGGCATTGGATTGTATGCAGTTTCAAAAGGTAGATTTAATGTCACTGCCTCAAACACCAGACCCAAGATTTAATATGGAATAAATGATCAACTATGACATTTCAAACATAATCAAGAGTTCTTATACGTACTATGCATCCAAATGCAAATCTCTAATTCCAGGATTAAGTCATTAATCATGAATATGCCCAAGCAGAGGAGCATATATCCAAGACCCTATTGAGGCACATGCAGTCCATTGTAAAACACTGACATAAATAGATATACCACATCATTTTATGAAGACTCTTGAGCAACTTAATATTTCCACCTTTTTGCTCTTCGCGTAACACATTGGTCGGGGAGAACAGTAAAAGACTGTAACCACTTTCATTATGAGTAGACTTCTATAAGACCTTTATTTCCTCTCGCAAATGAGAAGCAAATCAAGTAAATAATGACTGACTGAAGTAACAAAGAATGGCTGAATTTAAGATTAACTAGAGGTGCAGTGTATGATGAAAGCTACACAATCAAAAGCATAACATAAGAATAAATTACTATATATCCACTATATCTATTATTTTCTATTCACGGTATAAAATCTAAGGAACAAACTTATAAAACAATATGATCATCTCTCCCCACTTCTCTTACCGGCCTAATGCAAAATAAACAGCATTCATTACAATGAAGATAAAATTGAAAAAAGAAAAACCCGGTAAAATGGAAAGCAACAAATGGTAAACTTATTAACATATAAACCGAACAAGTAGAAAGAGATGAACATGATTGGAGAGAAGGAATATGGTGAACCTTTTGCTTAAAGTGAATTATTATTTACTGCACAATAGAAATTAACTTAGTAATTTCCTCATCTTTCTCGTTTCTAAGAATTAGCAACTCCAGATGATGTTAGAATCTGTAGATTAAACAAAGTTCTGACAAGGGTCAAAACAAGTTAACTAGAAAACCCGAAACTATGTTCGGCAAGTTCGATCACATCCACCGGCAGCAAGGGCCAAAACCCTCCTTATCAAAGAAGCAGAAGAGTAATAGACCAACAAGACAAAGTAATCAATCAGTCAGCTAAAAACAAGTTTGGAACTGCAGATTCATAGACAAATTGAAGATGAATGTATAAAGACTCCACCAAGCAAGATCACTAATATAAATCACAAGCTTATCTAGCAATTGACACACTACATTAAATCTTTGAAGATACCAACAATGAGGGCTTACAGTGATGATGTTCGTGTGGCAAAGCCGGAACAGCAATGCAACTTCAGAGGTGAAATGTTTCTCAAGCTCCATAGCCAAGTTCTCATCCTCCTCTGGCTGGCTCATCATCTTGATAGCCACATCTCTCTGCTTGTATATCCCTCTATAGATCCTGCTGTGCCGCCCTGAAGCAAATTTGTTCCCAATGAACAATTGGGACATATCTGCACTCCATTCCTCCTCTCCCTCACCTACAATGGCCGCTCCGGAGGACACCAAGTACTTGGACCATGACACTGCCCGATTGTACTCTCCGAGCGAGACCCGCCTCTCCAACTTGCCATTGTTGGCAATTGGCTTAAACCAGTGGAAATCTTTCATGGGTCAGAGCCAGAACTTAACAAAACCATCAAATCTCGAACCTGCAAATTAAACCCACAAAAACCCCAATTTCGCAGCTTCTTCTCCACATCCAACTACATTGATGAAGTTTCTGCAACTCTGTGCCCGTACATTTGCGTCCTCGTCTAGCTCATTAATCTGAATACAATCACCATTTACAGAACAAAATAATCGATGTACAACTCGTTTTTAGGACCCAAAGTTTGTTTCTTTTTTGGTGGGACTGTCTCGAAATCGAAAGCCTTGAGGTGGGAATCAGAGACGGAGAGAAAACGAGAAGTGGGTCGATATCAAAACCGCCATGGCAGGTCGGAAAATAGCTCAAAAGACGCGTTTGGAGTGTTAGAGGAAGATGGGTTTGATTTATAGATGGTGCGATGGCTCGAGATTGATGAGAGGATATGGAGAGTCGGTTGAGATGTGGTGGTTGGTTCTGGTATGGAGCGAGCTAACAGAGAGGAGGTGGTGCTTCTCTTTCACTGTGTTGTGTTGATTGTTTAAAGAACTGAAATGTACATTTCGTAACGTGCGAAGATCCTCTTCTAAGGAGACAAAATGGGTCTTCTGATTGTGACCCATACTCCCACCCCCACTCTTTTTCTCCATCTCTATTTTTTTTTAACTCAACCAAATATATAAATAACTAAATGCAATAGTCAAGAACAAGAGAGTTAATTTCCGGAACGGGCAGAATCACACCCGACATAGAACTAAACGACCTGACTAAGTTATGGATCACCCGATTTGCAAATTATCTACAGTGTCCAAACTTTATATAATGAAAGTGATATATATGAGATCACTAAATCGAAAGACATTATTATCTTCCTCTAGTCTGCATTGCTTCAATAACCTGACTAGATTTTGGTTAAACAATGAAATTCGATTACTCACGAGGCCACGAATGAGAGTACAACTTAAGAATCTAATTGCTATAGCCTCTACAATATAATATGCAATTTTTCATTTATTTGTTTAATGTAAGAGAAGGAAATATAGTATAGAGTGATTGTATATGCACATGGACGATTTTCTCAAGTAAATTAAAATAGTGTGCAAAAGTGAACCCAACGTCATAAATAGCACCTCAAAACTCTAAAATTCAATTCGACTTTACACGTGTCAACTATGTCATTTAATTCGGAATTTACTATGTAACCGTAAATTTGTTTTTCTGGTAAAAACAGTTTTTGTGCCTTTTTTTTTTTACCGATTCACGTAGTTGGTCCGGTATTGGTAGATAACATAAATGTTTTTAATAAAAGGGTGATACAATAATTTAACAACAGAAAAATTGTGGGGCCCGCAGTGACTTGTGTTGGACAAAGCCGCATGAAATGATATCCTTACACGTATCTACATACATGTATATTGCATGTAGACTAACGTGACACATTCTCAACCACATAATACGTCTTTCTCTCTCCAAAACTTGTCTTGATTTGACATCATCCCCTTCAATGCAGGAAACATGTGTGGTTGTGATTGTCTCTCGTCAACCTACATGTAATATACATGCATGTAGGTACATGCACTAATCATTTTTGAAGCTGCGTTAATGGTCCTCTCCTTCGTATAAAGTCTTTCTATCTCACACACCCTTGCACTACCAACTCACTTCCCAAGCGCGCGCTCCCCAATTCCAATGTCGAAGACAGTCACATAACATAATTTACATCTTTACTATGAATGGTATACATGATGTCAATTTATAATGCTCATTTCTTTGTTGTTCTTATAATTAGCCCCAAACTATGTAACATCATTATCATAGTAATTAATTTATGGTCTTGGAAGGGAAAGCACAAGCACATGCATGCATCGCCTACTTAATTTTCAATAATTTAGTAGTCTAATATTAGACGTTATATAATTAGGTACAAAACAGACATGGTGGCCTTACTTAATCAAGGTGTATTATGATCATTCATTGATCAATAAAATCTAATTTAGTTTGGTACATGTCGTGATTTATATGATCAGTTTCATTTTCTTGTAAGTAAACAAATAAACATTAAATCTAAACCATAATGTACTAGTTGTGACTCTCAATTAGTTATAAATCAATGTCAATAAGGTGATGTTATTCACCCGTTAATACTCATACTAGCTCCGATTATATAGTCGATCGAATTCATTTACTTTATGTCCTTAATCACTACAAAAAAATACATAGATGACAAATGTGGGGATTGGATTGTGAAAAAAAAAGGAATCATGTGAAAGAAAAAGAGAAGATAAGGAATATTTGTCATTTAGTTGAAAATAGATAGATGGGTGATGCTACCACCACGTGACTTGCTTCACTATAAACTCCAACAACTCATCTTCATTTGCCTTCCGACATTCTTGTACACGTGTCGCCTTGGGGTGGCTTTGTCTGAAAATTAAAAAGATAATGAAATACTAGTAATTTTCTATCAAAAATCAACATAAGATTTTGTTAAACGCACGTTAAGGTACTTAAATGATTGAGCGTGAAATGCCAAAATTTTGAGACCAAATCAGATGATTCTACACAAATGTGTTTGAACTCTTGAATCTATGGTTGAATGCATAGTTTTAAAAATCAATTCATAAGTTAAATTAGTTTAGTAATTAAATTGTTGATGAATGTAGGGTTAGAAATAAACTTTAACCAATTAAATCAAAGTCAAGTTTGACAAATTGATTATTTTTTTAGTAGTAAAATAAATGGTTACCCGACTTAAGGGAGCTTGGGTAGATTAAATACAGGGACTCTTAAATGTTTCTAATTTGTTTTTAATTTTTTTATGTAAAGAGTGACAATTTACTCTGAATAAAAATTGAATATCAATAAATAGTATTCTGATATAGCAGTATATAATAACACAACTCTCCCATAAATTAGTGATGTGAAGCGTCAAACGCTCAATTGCCTGATTTATAAGTCATATTATACATGTAACATATTGTGATTCGTTAAAGTCATTGCTAAAATAGTTAATATATCATTTATAAAAATATTTCTGTACAAAATTAAATATATGTTATTTGTCTTTTAGTATCAAAATAAGTGTCTCACATTTTTCTTTAAAAGAATAAAAAAATTTACTGGGTCATAACTTAATAAGAGAATCTCCATTAGGGTGACTCATTTTTATCCCTTGATATCAAATCATTGTTTTTTTGTCGACACATAATCATAAGGGTTTGAGAAAAAAAAAATCTCTCCATCAGTGGTACTCTAATTTAGCCCTAAAGAGGACCCACATTAATAATAAAATAACAAAATCTATTCATGATATAACACTTGTCATTAGGAGAGAAGATGAAAATAAGAAGAAAAAATAGAAAAGGACATGAGGGACGGGCCCTTATTTAAGGGACCATACCTTAAATTTCTTCCCCTCTGTTGAAGGAATTCTGACATTTTACTTGGCCCAATGCATTGGGTCCCAAGGCTGGAGATACTCCTAGAGTTGGATCATAAGTCAGGGTTGGCATAGGTGATAGTTGAAATAGATGCAATGGAATTAGTTCGCTTAGTCAAGTCCGAAAGGGGAAGTTTCTAATGCCCTAAATTTTAATATTAATGACATTCGAGCTTCTTTGGCTTAGATTTCTAGTTTTATCTTGTTTTCACAGATTAACGAAGCTTAGCTAGACCATTAGTTTGAGTTACTAGTAATGTTGTTTGGATTGGTCCTGATGGTCCAATACCGTTGTCCCAACTTTGTATGGATGATGTGATTGCTTAATAATACATCCTTATTTATCTTCAAAAAATAAAAAATAAAAAAAGCTTACTGGGTCTGTACTCTGTAATGTTTAACTGGGCCTAGTCCAAGAAAATCTATTCCAAAGTCTCATTCACAGAGTAGAGAGGAAATGGCTAGATCCTAAAATTCAAGCATAGTAACACACACTAAACATTTACACTATTTCCCTTTCCTTCCCCTCCTCCTCTTGCTCTTCTATCTATATTATTTGAAGATCTCACTATTCAATCTATGCCTGTCTGTCTGTCTATACAGCTTTTCTAGGTAACAGAAAAAAATGAGAGAAATTATTGACATCCTCTTCAATGTTCATTCTCGCGGTTTAAGAGCTTATAAATATGTATCATGCCAAGTCTTGGGTACAGAGATCGTAACCAGAGATGAGGGAGCTCAAGGCAAAGGCTGCAAAAGCAAGGAAGGACATCGCCACCGAAGCACTGGCCATCACCGTGAACTCGTCTTTTCCCCAGTTTGATTGCCAGTCATCAACCCGGGTGGCTGCTGATGACGACGCTGATATCAGAAGATATGCAAGAACCTGTTATAAAACCCCAAAGCTCTTTTCATTAGCTCAACTGACATAAAATCACGAAAAAACAGAAACAGAAACTTGAAGAGGAGGTTATAGTATATGAAATGTATCAGGCAGGTTTAGACTGGTGAAGCAGCTATATATGAGGGAGTTGAAGAACAGGCAGCACCGAGGTTATGTTATGGTACTAAAATTATCACCAGGTCCTAGGATCAAAGCAGACTTGAGGTTGCTAAAAAGGTGTCACTGTCACTGTCACAAAGACTAATCGTTTTATTTTAGTATGTTAAAACTTTACAAACTGTTTCATTAGCTAGATTGATTTAATCATCAACAAATCTCAGGCTCCAAAAAAAAAAAAAAAAAAAAGACCAGGTGAACGACCAAAATATGAAGCTCCCATCAATATGCAACAATTGAAAATGATAGCGTCAACCGATAGTACAATATGGCAGTGAGGGTGAGATTTTAGGTATAACTTCAACAAACAGTTTATGACTCTAATAAAAGGGGAAGGTAATCAAACCTAACAGTGGTTCAAATTGAAATGAATAAGGCTCTAGTGACATATGATATTGACGAGTTTACTCAATGTGCATGCCGTAAAGATGAGGAACCACGGGCTGATAATTACTCACTAATGACAGTACTATAGTATACAAATATTTCTTTAATTATAGCGCTCCAAACATGGAAATTAGTGCAGATGGTAATCATAAGATAAAACGCTGAACTCAATGAACTTGCCTGATCCATGAAGAAAGCAAAGTAACAACGAAGATGGTGGCGAATCAAATATTTCCTTGTGATGAAGTGGTAGGCAAGATCAAATGCTTGAAGCCCCGAATATACAAACGCGATAACATTCACAGATAAGCAATACCTAGTACCAAATAAGTTTGATTTCACATCAAATCTCAAAAGAAAAACTGGGGAAGAAAGAATAATAAAGTGGGGAAAGCTTACAAAAAAAAAAAAAAAAAATCATAGTGATGAATGTTTTTGAAGCATAAAAAAGGAACTATAGCATTCTATCCAATCATCATCTAGCTACAGATTTCATGGCTAAAAAACAGTTATTTTTAGCCCAACTATTTGAAACTAAAATAGCAAAAAAAACTAACCATTATGATATGATATTCTGATTCGCACATAAGTTGGGGCATGGGGGAAAAGTTTATTGCAACACAGACCAACATAATATCAAGCAGCAGCATGCTAATCAAGATGTCATCTAGACCGACCCAAATACATCCTACTAGGAAAGAACTTTACAGAAGCATGTTTTAACATTTCCCAAGCAGACACAATGAAAATCAACAATAACAGTTGTAAGAGAGGAGATATAGCTACTATATGAATCATCGTTTCGGACTGTTCGGCAGGATTTCCGATAGGGCAACAAGTCATGAAAGGAAATTTTTAATCGAGTTCTCAAGGACCTGAGAGAATAAGGCTCTAAGGAGCCAAACTATGCTCACAAGAAGCTTCGAGGACACTCAAGAACATAAAACTTAATCTATACTATGGACTACGAAGCTACATATGGTATTGTGGTTCCTCACGAACACCAAATCATGACTGATGAACAAACAGACATATTGTTTACCAATATATACAAAACATCAGTCAGAACAAGCTAACAAATGGATATTATCCGGATTGATCCTCTACTTCCAACCTCAATTTCTTTAGACGAATCAATATAAAATATACCACAATGTCCAATACTCTTATTCCAAGAGTTCTAAGCCACATCATTGTGTCCCTGAAATCAAGTGACTGTAATTCATGTTTGCAAATAGATTGATCTATAATATGGAAATTTCTATTTTATGCACATTATCAAGCAATTATACCCTGAAATCTACACATAACATCAAATTCTTGATTTCAAGATCACTTGCAACCAAACAAAATCTTGATTCTCAATTAATTGTGACTGTGATAGAAACAACACAAACCTGTACTCCTTGTAGCGGTCAAAGGAATCGCCACTCCAGCCCTGAGTCCGGTCCGCTGCCATCCCCGAGAACGAAATCAAGCACAAAACGACCTCGCACAGCCTAAACACCAGCGCCGCCTGCATCACCCTCTTCTCCCTCTTCGATCTCTGAAGCACCGACGACACCGCCGTCGGCCTCCCGTCTTCTCCGACACCGGTTAAGGCGGTAGGTTCGACCTTGGCGACACCGGGAAGCGGCTCCTCCCTCATTGTGCGGTTGAACATCACGACGGGGGTCTGGACGCCGTCCGGCGGCTGAGCGATCTTCCCGTGCTGCGGCATGGGGGAGGGGAGGGGGGAGAACTGGGTGAACTTGTCGACAGCGACGATGGCCCGGGAGTTTTCCGGCGGCTGCTCCGGCGAGGCGAGAGGGGAGGAGTAGGGCGGGGACTCAGGCGGGTCGCCGAGGTCGGATCGCAAGGGGGAGTGGAAACGGAGAGGCGAGTGGGGCGATTCCATGTGGGACTTGGAGTCGGAGTTGTTGGACTGCGATCTTCTCATGTTGGTGGTGGCGATTTTGTGCTTCTGCTTTGGGTTTTGAAGTTGGTTTTTGGAATCCATTTGAGATGATTATGGTGATATATTTTCCCTCTCACTTTCTCGGAATTT